>CAJUYG010001661.1:27451-69348 GCA_910591675.1 Galerucella calmariensis | reverse complement strand
TGTAGTAATTAGTCGTTTACGCGCAGCTGTTGTAAAAATTATGTCTGTTTCAAGAGCGTGAAGTGGACAGTGGAATTAACAATTTTATAACAATATATCCATTACGTTATTGCAATAATGTGAAACTTAATAAAGAATCACCCAGTATATGGCTACAATTGCGATGATTGCGAGCAAATTTTAATTTGCAGAATGTGATATGTTGTTCCATTTTCCAAACGTCACTGGATTTAATCAGTTTTCATGCGAAATAAATTGGTTTAGATGCAGATCCCAGGTGATGAGTAATACTGACATAATTTATACAATATGTCAGTTTACAACACATATGTTATCTCCATGTCAAATGCTACCTTTTGTATTTGACAATAAACAATAGCTCTACCATTACTACTGGCTGGTAAATAAATAGATTGAATTTCAGCGATATTATTTACTAAACAGTTCTAATATGTGAAATTGAAAGCGGTGAAATTATCACGATTGATAGTTATGGAGAATAATTCATAATGTGTCTCGTTGACGCTCCAACGCAGATATATTATGAATTATATATGGAATAATGAAGAAGGTAGGGGAATTAGGGAATGTTTTATAGTCGGAGGAATATCCCAAGTCCTTTTTTCTTTTTCTTTTATTTATGTATTTTTCCAAGTAGTTTTATTACGAATTTCGAAGAATCCTTTTATTTGTGATTGAAATTATTAACGATTTTTTCAAAATTAATTAATATTTGTCGAATTTTGAAATAGTATGTTTAGTCAGTGTCGCTAAAACTGGGCTTGCGCCTTTACTTAGCAATCTTCACAGTTGTTCAGGAATGTTAGGCTTTTCCTACTTGATAAACAATGTACCGGGTGGCCTACTAAGAAAGGCCGTCGGCCATGTCTGAGGAGTGGATTATAGCTCAGGTTCGGGAAAAGAGCTTTTATAACAAAAGTGACCTCGAAAAACGCCTGGAAATCATTTTCAGATTTGTAGGTCCACCGTTAGAGGGCGTATTTGACAGTTAAAATTTTAAAATGCAAATTTTTTCAAAATTTACTTCATTAAGGAGCTAAATATCATAATCACAATCACATCCTCGACAAACTCTGCATATTTTTAATAGGGCAGGTTTAAGTCTATCTCTTCAAATAAGGGGTGGGCGAGAGTGGGAACCTTGTTACGAAAAAACGCCTGTAATCCCGGCTCTGCTCCACCGATTTCAATAAATCCACTCCTGAGATATGGCCGACGGCCGTTCTAAGTTGGCCACCCGGTACTATTTGATCACTGTTTTGTGGGTACGTTGCGAACGGAATTTTGTGATATTCGACTTGCTTTCACCTCTAATTTCTTGTATATGTAGCTGATTCTTGGATGAAGGCTGGCCGAAGAGAATACAACACTTTCTACACTTTATTATTAAAGACTGTATTTTCATTTTATCATTAGAGAAAAAAATGTAGATACAGATTAATTACATAAATTCATGCTTTTGGTTCAGAGTCTCTCGGCTTTCTGATTTCCCTCTCGTATTTGAAGGGCGAAGTTAAGGCTAACAATCCAAAATAGCGAGGTTGCCACTAACAATTAATATCTTTAGATTATGGAGAATGAATTGGAGACTCAACAGTCACTAAATTATCTCTCGAATGAATAATTTTCCAAGTTCATAAAACGGAGCAAGAGTTTTATCAAGCTAGCTCTCCCACTCACCCCTATCAGTTATTTTACAAGATAGAGGAAAAAGTACTGGTGCTAACTTACGTGAAATGATGTAATGCGTACGAATATCCAAATTTTGTGGTACTAAAACGGTACATTTTATACTGAGTTCGGCAAAAGTTCGGGACCGGACAAATATGGAAGAAAATATAAATTTTTTGGAAAATCTTTTTAAACCACAAATTTAACTCCATTTTAAACTATAATACGAAAATATTTTGGAATATACAGGGTGTTCCAATAAAGTGTGGCGTATCAAAGTTATATTTTTTTTATGGAACACCCTATATTTTATTGCATTTTCTAATTGCCCCTAAAAAATATGATACTTCTTCATTATGGTTCCCTATACCTAAATACAGAGGGTTTCGAGTTATGCTGACTAGTTTAAAAATGTGAACATTTCGAAAAAAATTAATAACTCATTGATATATAACAAATTCTTGCGAATATTCTCTCACATCTGAATAGTTGGACATTCGTTGAATGTACTGTACGATTGAGTACCAAATATCTCTCTACAGGGTGTTCAGAATTTTCAGTTTCATTATTACATCATTCAATGTACAGTTTCAGGCTTATTTTAAATGGAACACCCTGTATTTTAATAATTGATCATATTCAAAAAAATGTAAATTTCACGAAAAGTATAATACCTAGGTATAGGACACGCTTGTACCATTCGAAAGGGGACAATTTTTTTGAATATGATTAATTATTAAAACACAGGGTGTTCCATTTAAAATAAGACTGATACTGCACATTGAAAACTGAGAATTCTGAACACCCTGTGAAGAGATATTCAGTAATCAATCGTGAAATACATTCGACGAATGTCCAACTAATAGCTGCCCATAGACGAAACGATCTGGTCGGCCGACGGTGTCGACCGACCAGATCTGATATACCAAGACCGCCGACTTGGTCTGTGAGCGATCTGATTTGTCGTGTCTACACACGACCATACTTAGTCCGCGAATTGTCAAAGGATCGGATCCTGCACATACGCTTTCTTCAAATTAGTTGGTAGATATTTGAAAATTCGACATACTGGGTCGTGCGACTCCGTATTTTAAGCTGGTCTAAAATACCTCGTCAGTCGGTGTAATCTTTTTTGTACAAAATGGACAAAAAAATTGCTCTCATATGGGTTTAGGTATTTTAAAAATCTGTCAAAAGGATAATAGAAGAAAGAAAATAATTTTTTTACGTTCTCTTTTTAAAAATTGTATCAAATCTTCGTATGCTTCTCTTTTTAAATTCTTATTTATGTAATCAGGATATTTAATTTTCCACAAACATGGCCTTTCCCTATATAATTCTATAAACTCTGCTACTATTTCTTTTGTCCACTCCATTGCACCCCAAAATTCAAACCAACAGACGAGCTCAACGACTGGATCCTTTCGTTAGTTGCAAGTACAAAATTTGACTTGTAACGACTTGATCCTTCACCGATGACGTATTTCACTGACCAGATCCGTCGTTCAGCACTAACGTGCGTTCCCATTATGCCAAATTAAACAGACACTGTCTGTCACATACCATGTCGCGCAAAATATCGCTTCGTGTATGGGAGCCTATCGAGTTATTAATTTTTTTTGAAATGTTCACATTTTTAAAAAAGTCAGCATAACTCGGAACCCTCTGTATTTAGGTATAGGGAACCATCATGAAAGAGTATTATATTTTTTAGGGGCAATCAGAAAATGCAATGAAATATAGGGTGTTCCATGAGAAAATATATAACTTTGATACGCCACACTTTATTGGAACACCCTGTAAATTTCAAAATATTCTCAAATTATAGTATAAAATGGAGCTGAACTTGTGGTATAAAAGGATTTTCCAAAAAATTTATATTTTTTTCGATATTTGTCCGGTCCCGTACTTTTGCCGATCTCTGTATAGAAAAATAATTTTTCTGTGATATTATTGTAAACTACACCGTCTAGCAGCGGAGTAAGAAACTTGAGAATAAACTTCAGCAGTTTCTCGTATGCGAATTTGTATCTCTCAATCAGACACCCGGTACATCAGGTATTTCTCCTCGGAGCCGTTCAGAAATGTTTGTATTACTTATTAGGCTTGAAAATATCCTTTTCATTATACCAGCATTGCAGAGCTTTGGGATACAGATTCTTATTTTTTTGTGGCAACTCTTGGACTGGAGTTAAAATTGTTTATCAACAAAAACTAACTAATTCACGGTCTCGTTAAAAACGTTTCACGAGTTGGTTTAATGGTTGAATAATTTCCAAAGTCAAAATTATAAATTCAAATAATTTAATAAAACATTTTTCTTGGCAAATGTGTTCCGGACACAAGTGGCCACAACAACAACACTACCAAGTATAATTTCCGTCATTAGATTCACGTCTGCTACAATGGCAACCAAAAAAGGTTCATTGCAGTTTCGGTTTTAATTAGTATTTATGAAACCTCACGTTTTCTATTTGCGTTGAAAGTGTTGTGCTTATATAATAAATGTAAATGTAATTGTAACTAGTTGGTAATTTGGACGAAGTAGCGGATAAATTATTGTCAATATTAAAACAAATGGACGGAAAAGCTCGTTTAGAATGAATTACGCTGCACATTAAGCTTAAGGGAATGTTTTATTTGGGTTATTTTGTAATTTGTTAAGCTTCATAATCTTATGAATTATCATCCCATAGAGCATAATATACATATAAGCCTTCTTTTATGGAAAATCCTTGAAATAATTGACTAACTAAAGTGCTTGTGAGCTGGAGATTTTGATAGCCTGTGTATTTTTTGTGTTGAAGGTCTTTAAGTCTTCCAAATAGTGAACAACCATAATGATGTTTTCACCTCCATGTCGCCCTTTTCTACTGTTTTTTGAGCGAAGAAATTGTTTCCAACTACTTAATGTCCATGTACTTCTTGTTCTTTTCTCCTTCCTCCCATTGTCCGTTATTCCACTCTCATCCATATGACATTTTTAAAGAAAAACAACTTCACTAGTACACTGGAGGTTAAATGGATGCATAAGTCAAAGTAAAACTGCGCTAAGAGTTTTCACAGGAATCCTAAGGGAACTTTGACGCCTGAATAGGCACCTGAAAAAGCTCGAAATAGTAAAGGAAGAAGAATGTAGATTTTGTGAAATGGAAGAATAAACTTTCATCCACATACTTTCGAATTGCATAGCAAAAGGGCTTCGCTACTTTATCCCTTTTCTCCTTTATTTCCATTTAAAATAAAAATAAACAGGTTAAGCCACTAGTTTTTCCACAAATTGCTTATCTTGACAGTTCAATCTGGACCACATTCAAAATGATGATAATTTCACTGGAGGCGTTGAGTATCGGAAGAAGGAGGTTCAGTTCCTGGTCATTCAAGGATATTTTTGCTTTTTATTGGCTTCATCAGATTTTTGATACTGAGAAATAAAAATTTGCATGACTAGCTGAATAATGCCAGCTTAGATGCCATTTTTCCCCGATGCTTTTGAACTTCACTTGCTGTTCTCAACTTTTGATAAATAATTATTAATTTTTTCATCACAATTACCTACGTTCTCTGTGAAAAAGTGCAGAAAAACTTGTCGAGGTGTTCATTATAATTTAATGAAAATTGAACTGCATAAAATTTCAAAATTAAAATAATTTAATATTAAACGTGTTATTCCGCATATCGCTTAAGAAAATTAATTTAGTAAGACTTCAACGGGTCTGGCGAAGCATATCTATAAAATTTCAATCCACGCCATCAACAATATTACTTTCAATTCAATTTTCTCCGGAAAAGAGCACCCCTTCTCAACAAAGGTCGTTACATCAAGCCGCTAGGCCGCCGGGGCAGGTTAATTTCTAGAATTAGGCCTTTTAGGCACACAGGGGAGCATCTGTGAACAACTACACCAGTGATGTCTCCAATAAGGTTAACTTAACGTCTCAATTTCTACCTGTAAATAACGGCGGAATCTTTATGCAATGAAAAATTACTTGACTCAATTATCTCAACCATTAGAATGTGGAACTGCATTTAATTGAGTGAGTTGGAACATCTAGAAAATTGGACATATTCTTCCAATTTATAAATCAGTTACATTCAAATATAAAATTATTACTTGGAAATGAAAGGAATTCATCAATAAACTTTTTAGATGTAACGATTACTGGAGATGGTGATAAGCTGGAATACTCCATTTATAGAAAAGATACACATACTGTCACTTTCCAAGGATTATTTTGTGAAAGAAATTGGAACTATGGAAAAGTTGCAATATCTAACGGTCACACTGACAATATAATCAGTAGTAATACTGTAAGTCTTCAAAATAATCAGGTTGTACATCGATAACTTGTTGCATAATTACACTTTAACAGTTCAAATAAATATTTTGTGGAGATTTTGACAGATATTGACAGCTCTACAATTGCATTTCGATCTTGTAGCAATGTCGTTCTGATTTTTTCGAATGCCAAAGATGAAACAGACTTTTTATGAAAGTCTCTTGTCTCTAGACTCAACTGATCTCACTGTAATGCCATCAACATAGGTCAGAATCAAAGAAATTTGGAAATAAGATGTAGTAAACCTCTCATTCGTTATAGAAATAAACATCCTGACGAGTCAAACTATGCAAATCAACTTTGGCAGGTTTATCTGAATCCGTGGAATGAATGCAGTCGAAAAAATTCGACATTGCCACGCTTAACTATGAAAAAGCTAAAGTGCTGAGTATGTAGTAATAATAAATAGAAAAGGGACTTTTTATTATTGAGAATATTAACGTGTGCTTGTTTCCTGGAATTTTTTATAAAAGCATTATTTTTTCAATTTATAAATATTGAAAGATGACCACTTTTCCAAATTTGTTATGATCTTGTTCAAGCTCTGGCAGCGTTGTACGAAAACCATTATTACCGCACCCTCCGAATTACATAATTGGTGATTTTTATCGAAAAGCCTGACCAGCTGACTTCTTATTGGCAAGCACGTGCATGTGTTCTTCCCTTTAACTTCCTCAATTGACTGATATTGATTTATCCAGTGGCGTTGGTATTGTCAGTGACCTTTGTATTTTTAGTTTTACTTGCTAAAATAGGTACCGTACGCCATTTGTACATTTATGACAGATATGCGCCATGTTTCCTGGCCTCTCACCAATGCCCCTTAGCTTCAGATAAACTTGCCAAACTATTATTGGAGAAAATTATACTTCAACATTGAATAACCGCATCAAACTTATACATAACTGTCATTATTATTCACAGTTCTATTTTCTAAAAGTCTCAGAAATTGAGAAGCATATCATTGATCCTGACTTCAACTTGATGGATGGAAAACTAGATATTATAATCAATTGTTTTTCGAATACCATATATTGTTCCACTTAGCTATAAGGATATTCCAATAAGTCGAATAAAAATATAGTAAGACAGCATCAAATCCTCAAGCAATAGGTTATACACCATAACGTCACACAGGGTGTACCAACCTTACGACAAACTTCGGTATATGGGTTATTTTAAGAGATATCAAAAAATGTTATTGACAAAAATAGTAGATGTGTTGAAGGTCCATATTTTGAAATTATATCGAACTATACAGAGTGCTGCATAACTCCGTTACAAACCAAACATATGATTTTCCAAATGGGAACCCCTGTATATTATACCGAATTCAGATTTGTTACATTTTTTTGAAGCTTTTGATATAAGGTTTTGCCACGTTATACAGAGTCCTTCAATAGGCATGGACACGTTTATGTGAAAATCAACGCTCTGTAGCTTGTTGTACGTTGAAGAAAAATAATGTATTTTGCCAAACAGAGTTTTATAATATGATGTAATATCTCGTATCCTATTAAATTCCAATTATATTCTTTCTTGTATACAGGGTGAACGGAAACTCGAACCTGTCATTTTCTTTCTTATTTCAAATTTAGAGCAAACTTAGAATCTTCGATTATGTGACTTCAATTTTTATCAAGCATTCCCTATACCCAAAGTATATAAAAACACAGTTATTTTGTAATATTTAGTGTAAAATATAACTACTGACCTATTATGTGAAAGACTTAAACGTTGTATGTAGCAAAAAATCCTAATTAATAATAAATGTTAATGAACAATTCATTCTAAACAAAGCTAGCCACCAAAAGTATAATCCCAACCGTAATATTAAACTAAAGGTTCAAAATATTCACCGTTAACATCAATGCAATGCTGCGGAATAGTTCAAATGATTGACTTACATTTCTCAGCATATCAACGTTAGCAGATCGAAATGCCGCAATAATTATCTCTTTTATGTCATCTCTAATAACCGGGGATTTTATAAACTTATTCCTCACAAGACCCGAGAAAAATTAATATACTTTTGGCCAATCAGTTGGGCCCCCTCTTACAGCATTGCATTGATGTTAACGGTGAACACTTTCAACCTTCAGCTTATAATTACGGTTAGGATTATACTTTTGGTAGCTAGTTTTGTTTAGAATGAATTATTTATTAAAATTTATCATTAATTGGGATTTTTTGTTACATACACGTTTGTTGCTTTCACATAATATGTCAATAATAATAGTTTACAATAAATATTACCAAATAACTCTGTTTCTGTAAACTTTGGTTCAACGTACAACAAGCTACAGAGCGTTGATTTACCTACGACTTTCACATAAACGTGTCCATATGTATCTTTTGAAGGACTCTGTATAACGTGGAAAAACCTCATATCAAAAGCTTCAAAAAAATGTTACCATTCCGAATTCGGTATAATATACAAGGTTACAGTTATGCAGTACTCTGTATAATTCGATATAATTTAAAAAATATGGACCTTCAGCAAATCTACACTATTAAGGTTAATAACATTTTTTGATATCTTTAAAAATAATCCATATACCGAAGTTTGTCGTAAGATTGGTACACCCTGTATATAATCGATTCCATGTCTCCATTAGCTTGAAATGATTGTATCTTATTTATTTATTCCCCCATTTTCACGTATTGACATTCCATCAGTGTCATCCTTCGGATGATGCAAACTTATATTTGCGCAACCAAAATAAATATAATACAGTATTGTGGAATTTTCAATTATATTTTGATATTACTGCTCTCTACCACTGGATAAACATTACAAATATCAAGCGAAACGTAAACGTGCTGGGTACTTTATTCCCTCTACCCTGGAAATGGTAAAACACGTGTAGGTGTCGTACAAAAGATCACGTTGCCAGGCACTGCGAAAGGCTGTGAACGAGGCAGATAAAGCCATCTGCTATCATTTAATAACGTTGACGATGCTCAGCGTCACATTGAATAGGATTTATCCGAAATATAATCACTCCAGAATACATATACAAAGTAGAGTTTTCGAAACTGTCATGGATTAATGAATTATCTCATAAAACGATTATATCTACTTGGAGTTATTGTTTAAGTTTCGATTAGCACAAGTACAATTTTTCATTTCAAATGAATTATCCTCATGCGCTTTACTTTTCCTTTCAAAAGTATCCAGTTTCTGTTGTACATTTTCTTGTAGAGCAAGTAAAAACCGATGACAGATTATCCCTCCTTAGTTGGTGTATCGGTTGAGGCTATCTTTCCGCTACTTACTGGGCACAAAGTCGATAACCTTGGTTAACATATACACGAGTAAACTCTCCTTTATAAGCGAAAATGTATGGTGGCTTTGCGGTGAGACGAGCCGCAATTCATGAACATTCAATTTAAAACGCAAAGGAAACACCGTAATTGAATGATGATGATGAATGAAAGTTGAATGTGATAAGACCGAAAGTGAAATATTTCTGACATTAGGTGTATTGTTTTGAAATTATATTCCAAAGCGGATTTTGAAATCTGGAATCGCCATTTCGGAATGAGAATAGCTAGATATGGGGTTAACAAAGATATGGAAATGCTAAATTTAATAATCAACTTTTATGGGAAAATTAATGGTTATTGATTCACGCGTGAACTCGTTGTTTGCTGAATTGAATATCGCATTAACATCATCCTAGGTTTTATTAGCCTGACTATGTTATTTTATTTCTCACAACAGTATAGTACGCTTCTTTTGTGGAAGATATAATATAATGTTTATTCATAAAATACAATGAAATTTGATGAAAACAATTTCAAATCTTTCAGAACAAACATTGATACATCGCTGAGACATAAAACAATGCCTGTGTGCGAGTTATAAGGCTTGTAATAACATGTATATACCATATAAAAAGCATTCAAGGGCGGGAAAGACACTTTACGCTTGAGTTGGGAACATTATTTTTCCTACGACCGTATATATACAAAAAAGTATATCAACACATTTTCCAAAAGCTATATTATTTCAACATACATATACAAAACTTCAACCAAAAACTATTGAATATTATAAATGTTAATATTAAAAACACAATTTGTTGCATTCTGTAAATTACTTAAAATTGTTATTTGGTGTTGACTGGTAAGTAGATAATGTCGATGAGGATGGCATCAGTTGCAAGTCACATAAAGATGACGATGAAGGTGACGGCAACGGTTTAAAGTCATTTGTAGATGAAAGAATTTTGTTTGATATATTTTTCTTATATCAAACCCGTGTGGTTTGATAGTTGTTTTGTGACACTACTTTGAAGAATGTTCATATGAAAATACATATTCTTTTTTCTCTTATTCTTTTGGGAATCAAACCACAATAATGTTTTTTATTTTTTAATATTCGAACCAGCTTTAAATTTAACAATACTTTGAGATCTATCTTAACAAAAACGAAACCAAAAAATGAAGAACAATCTTGCATATATCAGATATCTTGTGAATGCGACAAATTATATTTAGGTGAAACATCTAGACCATTGAAAGTCCGAATAAGTGAACATAAAAAATACATCAAAGATAGGGAGTTCTTCAAGTCAGGTATTTGTGAACATGCTTGGGAAGAGGGGCATAAAATTCAATGGGATTCGACAAAAATGATATTGAAAGAGCCCAATAATAAAAGACGAAAAATCAAGGAAAGTGCTTTAATACAACTAAATGCAGATAAATGTGTAGCTAGTATTTCAGCCGAATGTAGTCAAATGTGGTTACCAATGTTAGAAAGAGAAATTTCCAATAATCAATTACCTGCGTTATCAGGATAGCATCATAAGTTTTTATCCAGGTTTTCTTATGATTTATCATTGGAATAGTTGTTAATCGATACACACTTCAATACACAAAATCACCAATTTTATTAACAACATTTCCAAAATAAGCTAAAAAAAGCGCTATCCCAATAAAAACCGTTCCTGGAACGTGCACTTCACTGGATTCCATTTCTAGCAGACTATCATATCGTTAGAATGTCATAAAATAGGATATTTTATTTCACATTTTACCAGAGATGTGATCTACTATGAATGGACCTTAATAAAATTTGACAACAAAGTTTTGTAGTCTTAAACTTCAAAATATTATTGATTGTCTAGTTGTCATATTTTTTTCGTTGTGTCAGATAAGGACCAAAAATTATTTTATCCATTTTATTACTAGTTAATCTTGACAACGGTAGCTAGAACGCTACCGAAACGTCGGAATAAAAGATAAAAAACATTATTGTGGTTTGATTCCCAAAAGAATAAGAGAAAAAAGTAATGCCCCAAGGAACTTACAGAAGATATTTGAAATACATATTCATTACTTTATATTTTCCTAATATTAATAATGCAACAAATAGCTCTAGAAAGGATGTAGATTTTATTTGGTGGACTAAGATGAAAAACAGAGACTGCCATATCAATTTGGTGTGGTAGTCACCTGATTTTAGATGCATTTTTTTTTCTCGCTCTCACTCTTTTTACTTTTGCTATCTTATTGTCAATGTTATGATGAGGAAAAAAAATAAAAGACCTTTATTATTATTATTATTTCGTAAATATTTATTCACCTGTTGTAACAATAGTTATAATTTCCGAAGTAAAAAACTATCTAATAAGGTCAAAATTTGCATAATTTTACTTTCCCGCACTAGTGATACATTCAAAACTAAAATGCGTGCGGGAAAGTGGGTTGAAGCGCATGGTCGTACAACATGTATTTCTTTTGAAGATGCTTATTAAAATGTTTGTCTCATGTCAAAAAAGTACTCTCTGTAAAAAGCGCATAGCAGGGGTAAATCACTGGTTTTTTTTTAAATAAGCTTTATTATCCATTTCTGTATATTTTCCAACTGTTTCGAGTGATAATCTGCCACACCACCCCAACCAATAATTCTATATGTAAGATGCGATTGTACCAGAGACAAATATAAAGTTTTCAACTGGGTTTCATTTGAAAAGTCGCGTAAATATTCAAATTTATGTAGCAACCATCTCAGTTTATTGGTAATGTTTTTAACTTGTAAATACCATTTTAGATGCCTATCTATAATAATACCTAGGTACTTAAGGGAATTTGAGTATTTTCATTAACATATTGCTCCAAGACTCGGCATTTTATTGATGCAAGATGTAAATGGCAGATATTTAAACTCCTGGACAAAATTAACGCACATATTTTTCTCAATAATCTGTTGTTAACTTAGTGTACGACAAGTAGCCTATCGACTGTGTTTGATACTGACAGATGTTATTTAAACTAGCTAGTGTCACATAATACCTTGTTTTGACAGTAATTCATATTAAACTTCGTTTTAGAGTAAATCTGTGTTAAATTTTTTTTTGAAAGTGTTGATTAAAACAAAATTTCTGTAAGAAGCAAGCGTTTGTTTGTAATTGTTTCTATCATATGCATGTTTGGAAGTTTATTTGCGAGTGAAACAAGTAAGAAAAATGAACCGCCAAAGAAATTTGTCAATAGAGGAGGCAGTGCGAGCATCAACTCTTCTGGATAAAGGATATTAAATGCGACATGTTGCTGGTTTATTAGGAAGACATCATTCCAGTATCAGTCGCGTAGTGAGACGTCATAATAAAACAGGCTCGTACCTTCGAAGAACAGGACAAGGGCGAAAACGTTGCACTAATCAAATTGATGATCGTTTTTTGAGACAACGTGCTCTCAGAGACAGGAGAGTTACCAGCAATCTGTTAAAAAATTGATTAGCAACGTCGCTATATCATCTCGAACGGTTAGAAGACGTTTACATGAAGCAGAATTGAGCAATAGAAGACCAGCCAAAAAGCCCTTGCTTACCAGAGAACACAAAGTTCAGAGACTGAATTTCGCAAGACTACATCAGAATTGGACCATCAATGATTGGAAACGGGTTATGTTCTCCTGAAACCAGAGTTAGCCTTAAAGCTCCAGATGGACGTGAGCGTGTCTGGCGAAGACGAGGAGAAAGGTTTGCTAGCTGTAATATCTCTCCTAAAGTACCTTTTGGTGGTGGCTCTAAAATGTTTTGGGGAGAAATTTGCTCCGATGCTCGTACGGAATTACGAGGTCTATGAATGCCCAATATTACTTAGATAACATTATTGTCGAACATGTAATGCCTCTTGCTCCATTTGTTGGGCCTAATTTTTTATTCATGCAGGACAACGCTCGTCCCCACGTGGCAAGACAGGTTATTGGTTACCTAAATGATGTTAATATTCCTTTATTAGAGTGGCCACCTAACAGTCCGGACATGAATCCTATAGAGCATCAATGGGACTATCTCAAAAAGAAGATTCGAAGTCTTAGACTTCCTGTTGTTAATCACAACCAACTTATAGAGGCCGTTATTGAAGAATGGGAGATTATTCCGCAAGCGTTTGTTGAAATATTTAATATCAAGCATGCCTCGACGCATGCATGCAGTAATAAGAAGTAGAGGAGGCCCTACACGGTATTAGGGTTCACCAAAATTCATTTATTGTGTCTCACATATTCTTTTTTCTTTTTTCAATTTGAAAGCATGATAGCTTGATTAGGCATTTTCAGCAAAAACAAATTTTTAAAGAAAAAATAAGGCAAATTAAGGTCATGTTAAGGTCATATTCGACTAATTTTCAGGTATCCATTATTGTTTCAATTTAACTAAGTTTTATTTTGTGTTTATATTGTAAATATTTAGAATAATTAAAGTGGTGCGTTAGTTTTGTCCAGGAGTTTAGCTTTTTTTATATGTAACGTCAGTCTATTCAGTTGAAACCATTTTCTAACTGCTTTAAAATCGTCTTTAACTTCCATTTTCAGCGTTTGCAGTTTCTTGACTTGTAAGTTATGACTGTATCATCTACGCAACTTATTATTTCTCCTTTTGTATTCAATGTCAAAGAGTGTATTCCTTTTCTAACCAGCAAAATACCAATTTTTCGTCATGAGTTTCCAATTCCACTGTAAGTTTCATTGAGGATTAATTTCCGTTCATAAAATTATCAAGTCGTATCGAACTAAGAGGATTAATATCATCACATCCCAATTTAGCAGGTCGCTAGGTAGATCTATATACTTCTAAATGAGTTTACCAAATCGTATTGCAGCATTATTCTAATCCAAGACGATCTCATTCCAACAGCGGATAATTTCAAATTCTAGAAACACTTGTATTGAACTGAATTTAACCAGAAATGTCATTCGTACTTGAAAGGGAATTTCAATTTCCGATGAGTCTCTAAAGTGGTGGTAAACCGGGGACCGAATAGAGCAGGAGGTTAACACGGGTTGTATAAAACGATAAGTAGACATCACGATCATAATCCGTGTTTAAGGAGATTTCCTAACCACATAAGCCACTAAGAGCACCTCTCCTACGAGAGTGTCTCCGAGAAACTTAGCTAGATCTTGAAAGCTTCATCGACAACGTTTATTAATATGAATTACAGAATTCCTTGTAGTCTAGTGCTTGTTTCTCCGATGGCGAATACTATTTGCATCAAAATGTTCACTTTAATAATAATATCATAACAATGAATTCCATTTTATAATAAGAACTATCTGTGGCTAACGTTTTTGTCATATTACATTGTTGTAAACTATTTAAGGAGAACGATAAGAGAACATCAGACATGGGCACCACCATGCTTTTTTGTAAGAAAACATGGCGACCTCCATGACTGATTTTCTACTACCGTTACCCCTAATTACAATGAAATTATTATTTACTCACGGAGACGGAAACGTTAAAGCTGATATAAAAACTCACTGGTTTGGGATTTGAAGGGGAGGGACTTTGAACACAATTGATCAAAATTTTCGTACAATTAATACAAAAGAATAAAATTGAAAATTCCACACATGTAATTTTTAACCAATCAGAACGTGTATTTCTGACAGATCACCATCGCAACGGATGAATTTTAGTGGACATTTTTTCCTGGTGGGTACCCAGCAGCGAATTATACTGTAAATTTTTTTTTGACGTTTATTATGACAGATTATTATATTTGACAATCTAATTTTCATTTGTTCACATGATAATTTTGATTCATTTCAACTAGAGCTCAGATGTTCTCTAAATTCTTTGGACCATTATGATTACTGTTTATATTAAAAACGCAATTATTATATATGACAGGTTGATTGGAAGCTGCTTGTTCTTGATTTAGAGATTCTGGGATTGTCTTCGCAAGTACTTGATGAAGACGAAAATTGATGCTGCTGGAAGTAAACACAATTGGTGTGGAATTTTCTTACCGAATACCACACGAGCTCAAATTAAATCCAGAAATTTTTTCTCACTCATGAATATTTTTAAAAAATTATCCCTTGTCTTCGACATTTCCGGAAATAATTTGACCTCCTAGTGGTATTACTAGTGAAAATTCCACACTTGTGATTTTTAACCAATCAGAACGTGTATTTCTGTCAGATCACCATAGCAACGGATGAATTTTAGCGGAATTTTTTTCCTGATGGGTACCCAACAGCGAATTATACTGGAAATTTTTTTGAGGTTATAATGACAGAAAATTTTTTTTGACCATCTAATTTCCATTTGTTTACATAATAATTTTAATTAATTTCAACAAAAAGCTTAAATGTTTTCTAAATTCATGGACCATTATGATTGATGTTTACATTGAAAACGCAATTATTGTTTACTATGGCAGGTTGATTCGAAGATGCTTGCTCTTGATTTAGAGATTCTTGGACTGTCTTTTCAGAAGTTGAAGCAGACCTCATTGCCTCAATTATATCCTGATGATGTCCCGAGTCAATTTGCAGATATGGTTTTATGGAGTGACTGCTACCATGCCCTGTTATTTTAATTAATTGCTGTTCTCCAATTTCCGTTTTGGCTAAAGTTGAAACAGCAGTGGCCCTCGCAGAATGATTTGTTATCTTGATCTTGTTGACATCGATTCCAATCACTGCTGCCGCCGATTTGAACCAAGAAGATATTGTATTTTGTCCAACCGGGCTGTTCTTGTACCAACCTTTGGAATTGGGGTGGTGCCAGTTCGGATTTGGAGTTAAAAATAAACGATTCGTTTCGATAAGTTGGTCTCGCTTGCTTATTAGTTTTTTGAACAGTCTTTCTGGGCATAATTCTTCATTGACTGTATTCGGTACAAGCCACTTACTGTCGGCCATTCTTTTTGAACCGCCTTGAGTGGTCTTGGAGAAAACCGGGTTATACTCAATGCGTCCTGTTGGTTTCCCTTGATTGTCAATTTCCTCCACAAAATATTCTATTGTTGCTGCCGCTCCTTCATTTCCTCTCCAGGCCAATTCATCAGCAGCAATGTGAAAGAACTTTCTTTGCAATCCTTCCGGAGTGTTTTCGTCCCAAAGCTCAATAATCTTTATCAATTCGTCTGCTGATAGTGCGGATGAACTTGCCTTTCTCTTGGTTGGATCTATTTGTAGCTTCCGACGCTTAGCATTTTTTGCAGCTCCTGCGTTGACAAATTTTATGTCAAAGAATGGATTGAATTTGCGATTATACCTTTCGAAAAAATATTCCTGCAACTGCTTAGCTGTAGAATTCCATAGAACTTTGATAATCCAGTCTTCGGAGTTCTTTTTCCGCATGTTGAAGGCATAGTCTTCAAGAATGAGCGCTAGTTCTTCCACAGGTATATCCGCTATGTCAAAATCATACGCTTTTTCCATACACTTGCCTTCGATTTCCTAGTATTCGCTGGTGTCAACTGCTTAATATTCTATCGAATATTTTTTTTACTTTCTTGACCGAAGCGAGACATTTTTCTACGTCGTGCTGTTTCGACAAATTTTTGACAGAAATAATTCCTAGTTTAGAGTTTCACTGAGTTGCCATGGTAACTGAATAATCAAGTTGACAAAACCTGTTTTGCAAGAACTTGATGAAGACGAAAATTGATGTTGAAAACACATTTGGTGTGGAATTTTCTTACCGAATACCACACGAGGTCAAATTAAATCCGGAAATTTTTTGACCTCTGGTGTTTATTATTTTCATTCAAGTTTGTAACTACGTCAATAATGGACCTATACAATTATTCGAGAGGTGTTGGTGTTACTTCCACGTAAACCTGAGTTTAAATATGACTCCCAAGTATGTTGCCTCTGTTGCCTTTTGTGGAAATCACAATTGCGATAATCAGGATACTGGTTGGGCTCCTGACTGGAAATAAATCATCGAATTAGCAGACACAACCGTATGTAGGTTCTGCGAATGAGATGATAAACCTTTATCACACATGTTATTCGCCTAAAGGGGGAAAAACCACAACCCTCTCAATATATGGAGTACCTGATGTTTGGTATTCGAAGTCTAGTAGTGAGGACGGGACTAGAGAAGGAACTATAGCATAACAGTGGGGCAAATCTGCAGAGATTGTGGTGAAAATCCTTTTAAAAGTACCTACATAAGCCCCACATTCATCTCTATCTCTAAACTTTGAATAAATATTATTATTGTGAGATAGATTCGTCGAATGGTTTTTTATCATTTTGTTAAATAAATATTATTCTTTTGGATATCTTGAATGCTAGTGAAACAAGAAAACCATAAAAAAGTCACAATCGTAAGAGTCTTAACGAATAACGTAATTTCTTTCATCTTCGATTCACTCGAGTGAATCCCAGAACAAGTAACAACCGGGGCTATCTGAGAATTCCGGCCACTGCGTTTTCCCTTCTTATCATTTTAAGCATGCCATAAAGTGAAACTGTTTTAAGAAAATAAATAAAATTCAGAATTCATTTAAATATGAGAAATTTGAGCTGGAATCACATCCTTCGAAATCATTACCGCAGAAGAATTATTGAAGTGAAATTAAATTGGAAATATGGTGTTTGAAAACTATACAGAAACTAGGAGATTAGTATTTTCCAAGGATCTAAACAATTGGAAGTATAAGGAGGAACAAACGTGTAAATGGAACTTTGATCTTATTAATGAAGCTTCCCCATTTTTGTCCGAGGTATTAACTCTCACCAGATTCGCCTACGACTATTAACACCCGAATGCATAGTCGATCGCCAGCGACTCTCTGTGGGATCAATCGCCATGCAATAATTTCGATGCAGAGTCAAACGCCAGAAAAGCAACGACTGCGCAGTAGTTTATATTTTGGAGAATCGCCGGCGAATAGCGGGAGACGGTCAGTAGTACCTCCGGCAAACTTTTCAAGTGTGTTTGCTGCATATAACTGCATATAACAATTTTATTATAAAACATAAAATAGTGTAGGTATATCCGTGATATGGAAAATCCATTGGAAAATATATAGCGACATAAAAGTTCAAATCAAGATACAGATATAGAAAATATGTTTTGCTCAATATCATATTACCAATGATCGAGGATCAGGACCCCTTAACCAATCGAGGATTACTTGTTCCTATATTAATTGCTGTTTTGTGGAGATTTAAGAGGATTGAATCAATCAACTAATAGCCGAGTAATCAAAAGGATCACCCAAAGTATTGCAGCCCCAGGTCAAAATTACAAAACGAAACAATTCTTTATCTGCACTTGTATATTTTACTGACATTTTCTTCAAGACACGACACCAGGGTAGGGGATCTCTGAAGGCGCGAGGGTGCCGCCACATAGGGAGTCCCGTCAGTACTAAAATTTCTTATTTAGTGAGAACAGTAACGCCGTTAGTGGTAGTTGCAGATTTTTCCACATACATATTAACTTACTTACTTACTTACTTACTATTTGATTGTTATTATTGTAATATCAATCTAATGTTGGGTTATTTTAAATGAAATGTCAAAAAATGGACCATAAATGTCTTTTTGCAATAGAATTAAAATTACAGTAATTTTGAATATAACGCCAAAAACTGCAAAATTACAGGAATCTTCTTTTTCGGCTGTTAGCGATGTTCACAATGATCTGATTTGTGTTAAAAGTACTGACGGGACTCTCAAGGTGGCGCCATCCGTAGAAATAAAGGGCGCCACGGGTCAGTTTCCCATCTATGAGTATTTTTTTTATCTATGCACGATACCTTTTTAAGACAGAAAAAAAACCATTGAATGATATGAAACAGCTTACGGTAATAAAAAGACGTGTGTCAAAGAAGGTGTGTCTTGTAAACAAATGAATTACGCATGCTCAAGCTGTTTGGCGAATTTACAGCGAGGAGAACGGAGAGAGATCGATTCTGCAATACAAACTAAGCGCCATGACTTCTCCAGCGACGCGCTAAAGCGTTCGCCGGGAGACCCTCCGGAAGATCACTGGCAATCGACTATGCATACGGTTGTTAAAATTCAGCACTTGATGAGGCTATCGGAAAAGCTTGTGCTCTATAATCAGCTGGAACTCACTCCTACTCCACCAAAAGACACCAAGAAAACTTGGACTCAAAAATTTGTGTAAATAATGGAAAGAAGAGAAGAAAAAAATAGAAATCAATGAAGCAATCTTATCTATAATAATATATGCATAAGACTGGCAAATCATCCTTCAAAGGTAATATTTGAGTGTTAATTTCCACTTTGTTTTTCAACAAAACAAATGGTAAGTGTGCATCCAAGCTGAAAACAGCTGAAATATTGTATTAAATTCTACCGTAAAATACGAAGTGCACCTCTTTTAAAAAAAACATCTGCATGCAGTTGTTGTAATGAAAAAGAAAATATTTATCAACTTTCAGTCATCAGCTTCGGAAAATACAAGAGCAGCATGAAAGGAAGCCAAGCTCACAGGAGCATAGAGCGTAAACGCTGTTCTGTGAAATAATTATCGGGGTCATCATTTAAGTTGAAATATAACTTACTCGCTCAGGTGAGTTTCAAATAAACCAGTAATTTGACTGAAGAAAAATAGTGCAAAAACAAAGAAGCAGCAATCTTTCTCCTAACCAATTTCATTATTTGTATGGGGCGGTAGAAAAAAATGATTTGAAATATTGAATTATTTGAAAATCTAAACAGGTCGATGGATAATATATGTTACAAATTTTTTTGTCCCAGTTACTACAATGATTATATGAACACCTAAGATAAAAACGAAACATGTGTTCTCTCGAGGAAGCTCTACTTTCTCAGCTCCTGCTCTCTCTGGCATATTTAACGAGCATTGATAAAATTTGCTACTGATAAACGTGAGTCGTTCAAAGGTTATATACGGGGTGTTTTCAAATGACACTTACAACGTTTGCATGTAGATACCTCTCATATAATTGGACAAAATGACAAAATGATTTAAGGATTGAGGGGTCCAGCACATTTACTTTTCGAAATACAGGGTGTAAAGTTTTAAAATATCAAATGTTTTAATTCGATAACTTTGAAATGGATGAATAAGTTGATTTGACATTTGGCAAGTTGTTTTTAAATGTAAAAGGGCATATTTTGATGAAAAAATATTTTTCAATTTTTGATCCAGTGGTGTAGATTTGGAAGAATATGTTCCCCTTCCCCTCCTATTTTCAAGCCACTGACACTTGAAGCAATGTTTTGTATTCCTGGATGGTTTTCACGTGAAAAACGAATAACCTCTACGTATCAAAAAATTTGTTGTTTCCAAGTTACTTAATGATTTCATGAAGTCTGCAAGATCAATTTTTAGTAGTTAATTTGAAAAAAAATTTCTTGTATTTTTCTCAATAACTACCAAGTACTTATGGTTTGAATATGTAACAGGAACTAATTTATGAAACAGCAATGCATCTAAAACATTCGGAGAAGATTGTTGAAAATATTTGTCTAAACTTGTGATTTTATTAAAAAAAAATTGAAAGAATCCATACAGCTACAGTCTTTCCAAGGTATGCGATTTTCGATGAGAAAATGTTGCAAACTATGTATAAATGTAAATGCACAAACTTTTGAGTTTCTCTTATAATTTGTTGGCTGCTTAATTCTTTTATCAGTAAAATCACAAGTTTGGACGAATATTTCCAACAATCTTCTCCAAATGTCTTATTGCTGTTCCATAAATTAGTTCCTGTTACATATACAAACCATAAGTACTTGGTAGTTATTGGAAAAAATACGAGAACATTTTTTTCCCAATTAATTCTTGAAAAGTGATCTTGCAGTTTTCATGGAATCATTAAATATCTTGAAAACTACGAACTTTTTGATCTGTCAAGGTTATTCGTTTTTCACGGGAAATCCATTGAGGAATACAAAATTGAGTGAAAACTGCTTCGAAAGTCAGTGGCGTAAAAACATTCAATTTATCAAAACTTTTAACACCCTGTACTTCGAAAAGTAAATGTGCTGGACCCCTCAATCCTTACATCATTTTGTCGAATTTCACGAGAGGAGTCTACATGCAAACGTTGTAAGTGTCATTTGGAAACACCCTGTATCATATTTGGAGACTAACTGAAATGGGCACGACACTGACCGACATTTTGAACGAGAAAAGTTATGAAGTATACCTATGGGTCTGTGAAAAACGACTTTGCCGAAAACGGTTTTTCGTCCCGGTAACACTAACTATTTGGTTTTTTATGTCATCCCCTGACACAGTTTCATCTTCCAGAATATTGTATACTTGTATTTCGCGTTCTGAAAAAGAATAAATATGCAAATTCGAGTATTCTTTTTTCTGCTTTTGTTCGCAGTTCTCGGAGAATAAACTAGCCACAAAGCGGTTGATAAAAATAGCATTCCTCATGTAATTCCTAAGAAAAACTTTTCCAATTTGAATTCATAATGTAAAAAGTTGAGAAGGAGTTGCTTTTTAAAAGTGTGTATACTTTTATACATCCATCGAAGCGATATGATCTTCAATAATTTCTGGAGCTTTCAAAAGTTTAGAGCAGAATCTGTAAGATCTTAGGTAACTGCGGGTTGAAGTTTTGCCAAACTTTTAAGTAATTAGAAAATAACCAGAAATACCTATCTCTAGAAAATCTTAAGTGCATAATAGATTGAAGAATATCCAATAGTATGTTACACGGTAGGAATTGAACGTTAACGTTTTCCGTGATATTTTCGTTAACGGTCAATAAATAACCGATTTATGAAAGTCTTGATGATTAAATGAATGCAAAAAATAATTGTAGCAAGTTGTTAGGGGAATTATTCATCATCTTGCTCATTATATGGAGCTCGGAGCGAAGGAAAGTTGCATATGAAGTGTATCTGTTGATTGAGTTCTTGGGCTGCTCCATCTAAACCAGAAGGTCTAGGATTCGTTTTCAATGGAATAAAATGGTCCTACGAGCCGAATACATCGTCAATATTCCCCAATTATAACAATATTTTTGTCCAGTATGTTTAAAAACAAATAAATAACTACACAGTTGGTGACGTGTCTGTGAAGTTCACAAAAAAGATCCCTACTGACTTTATTTTTAACGGCAATTTTATTGTGAAGGCAACGAAAGGCGAAAAGGATAAAAACATATAACAAATTTTTCGTCAACAGGCGTACAATGTGTATGAAATTAAATTCGGCAGATGCTCACCATGAAAAACGAGCCTCTAAAACCGTCTAAACCGGAAAATAAATTTCCACTAAAACGGTAATATTCTCGACATCTTGTACTTGTATAATTTTTGTGTTCGTCCCGATGCAAATGTTGCTACAAACAAAATTAGCCGCGTACACAAAGTCACTGACTAAGAAAATTTGAATAGCAAAGCACGACATAACCGAATTAGAATAAAATTAATAAAGAAAAGGGAATGAACGACATCGTCACACCTTCTTGAATTATTTAGTAAAACCGAGTTAATCGCGAACCTTAAGGAGCTTTTAAACTCAGGTGTCTCTGATTGGATATTTTCTCTTGATCTCTCTCTTACTCGATCTGCGATAGCGAGTACTTTCACAAAGACCCATTAGATATAAGAATTTGCATATTTAAAGCAGAAATTACCCTTGCATAAGCGTAACATAGTCTTAATGACCTTTTACACGGTTCAATTTAACGAATTCCATCTTGTGTTGAAAATAGCTAACTAGTGATAAGACGCGACACAAAATTGAACATTAAATAAATAAGTTGAGCTAGTGAGCAAAAACAGCTTTAGCTCATCAATAAATTGGCTGCGACCAGCGATTCCTTCCATAAAGTGCAGGATCTGTTGAGGTTGCAAGGAAGGTATTCATCCACCTTCCACTTGTGCTAGGCCCAAGTGAAAAAGGGGTGTCCTGACAGAAATCCTTTTGATGCTATCGAAGGAGTGTCCGAGAAGAAGATGATACAAGACTCCGAAAGCGTAGTTCACTACCGGCACTTATCCAGGTCTAATATAGCAGTATAGGCATATCAGCATAGAGTCGGAGTCGAATCAGAGGGGTGACTTAAGAGTGGATATCGATGTTCATGCCGCACAGGTTTGGTTAGGTTCACAATGCCTTGTGAGAAGACCACTGAAGACTCCTGGTTTCTTTCTGCTAAGTTTATGGATAGATTAAGCAAACCAAACTAAAAGACACCATTATTTTTAGAGCTTCATTGGTATTTCAAAATCTGGGGACTGAGGGTATGGACTAATACCTATTCCAGGGAAAAATGTCGTATTTCCTTCAAAACTGTAAGCTTTTAAGAGGAATTTGCTGTTTTTTGTCTTGAGAGGAGTCTGGAAACAAATCCAAGATAAACTCATGTTTGTTTCAATAAAATGTTTCCAGAGCTTCATTGTTATTTTGAAATATCGATACTCCTTCAGTACTTCAATTTCTCCATGTTCTCGATATTTTTTCTCGACCCTTCCAAATCACAAATCTGAGGGTATGGACTGATACCTATTATGGGGAAAAATGTCGTATTTTCTTCAAAACTGTAAACTTTCCAGAGAAATTTGCCGCTTTTGTCTTGAGAGGAACACGAGTCTGGAAACAAATCCAAGATAAACTCATGTTTGTTCCAATGAAATGTTTTCAAGCTTGCTGAGATGACTTTCCATTGAAGCCGAGACATACAAATACATTCTACTCCACCCAACCTCTCTTCTTCATAACGCGTTACTTTTAGCGCCACATGATCGCTATCCTTACATCTCAACTATATTCCCCTATATTTCACCCATATTGTTGAAAGTATATCATGTGGTGTCACGAGTGGTGAAAATTATTTTATTTAAAAAATCCCTAACCAGCGTTTTATGGTCCTTAAAACTAGTTCTCTCTTATCAGGTTTGAAAATAAAAAGTCTACCTCTATCTAATACGAGAATGTTCGAAGCCTCCGCCTCTGGTAACAGCTTGGCATGGTTCGTTGGATATTTGATCTTAGAAAGGGATCCTTTCGCAAGGGTTGATTTATGGTAATAACCTCCATGTAAAATAATATGTTTCGCAAAGTGCCTAACAAAGCTCCTATTGAATGACAATTATGAATGTATTTAAACTTAAAATACTAACAAAGTATCTTCCCTGGAAGTTGAAATGGCAATTTGGTTTTATCATTTATAAATAACAAATTATGGGATGAATTGAATTTCATTTGATCATTCGAAAAGTTTTGATGGTTAACCACAGTCGGAGAAGGTTTTTCAGTTGTACAAGATCGTTTTAGTCGGGATATTTTTATTATTAAATTCGAATTGATGTATGTGAGGGTTGATGAACGATTTATCCCCCTTCCTCAGCTATAACTAGAAGTATTTATTGTAACGAAAATAATGGGAAATTAAATGAATTACAGGAAAATGCAATGAACTGTTATCTGAATTCATTAGTGTCTTCACAATTCAGTGAATAAGTTTAATGACTATACGCTAAATAGAGCTCGGAGAAAGCTGAATTGAGATAATACAGATGGAAAGAGCCAAATTACCGGAAAAATTAGGAAATTGTCGAAACACAATCACAGAACAGTTACTTGTTTGAAAATGTTGATTGTATAATTAACTTGTACCTTTATTATAACCCCCAGTTGTAGGTGATACAAAAGAAAAAAGACATTTTATTCATTCTTCCATTATTAATAATAATTCCTTAAGTTTCTAAATTAATGAATGAATGTTCAAAGTGAATCTCCACAACAAAAATGTAACATATATCACACCAGCGGCTTCACAAAATACAATCGCATCGTGAAGAAAATATTATAGCAATTGATATAAATGAACAAATTCTAAGATACCTATTATTAACGTATTTTGAAATATCAGGCATTTGTGGTAGGTCCACATTTATATTGACTTGTATTGTATTCTATGTTCAGGATATCATTTTTATTAAAATTTTCAGATCTTTAAATGCCCTGTAGAGGGTAGAAAAAGTGATCTGGATTATAGATATTTTCCTTGTACTTACAACAAAAAGGAAACTATTCTTTGCTATTCCAAATCAAAATTCGTAAATTCTAGAAATCCGGCCCTCCATAAATTGTCCTCACGATCGCTTGAGTGCATTATTTTTATTTTGCTATTTGTCATCTTCAGTAATAACTTGTTTATTCACTCTGGAACATTATATCCGTTAATATTATTATAAGAACCGCGACTTTATAAAATTGAAACGAGTAAATTCTTTTGAAATCATACAATACATTTTCCAACCCTCCTACTAAGAAAATTCAAAGTAGGAGTGTTCAGAAACAGGATGAAAGCTTGGCAAATGAAATTTATGTACATGTATTATGTAAATTTTGCCGAGCTTAAAACACGAAAAAGCTAACAAGAATTTTGTGGAATACTAATATTACATCCCTGAATGAGCAACAAATCATGACGATAATATTTGCAAGAAAAGAGATCCTGTCCTCCACAGAAATTCAGAAAAAAAAAGGAAAAATCCAATTTAAAAATAAAGTCGATTTTTGGGAAAATTACTTTCTCTGTTTTCACAGTTGAAGAAAAAAATTTACTGAAATGAGTTAGCTTAAGTGTCTAACAAATCCTTGAACAAAATTTTTTTTTATTTGAACGTCAAAATTTCTTGCTATTCTTACATTCCAAACAGAACACATAGTAGATGCTGCAAATGCAATACGCATATATACAGATGGCTCAAAAATGAAAGAAGGCTCAGGATGTGGAGTGGAGGAGGAGAGTGGAGCACTAAGCTTAAAGATTAAGTGGGGAATGGGAAACAATACCAGCATGGTTCAAACCGCCGCAAAAGAACTAACCAGGAAAAAAATTTCTGGCAAAAACATTACAATCTGCACTGACAAGACAAGCAAGACAAGCCTCATCAGCCTTGAACAGACAACGTCAACGCCAGGGAAGCGGCTGGATTGAAAAATTTAAGACCCAGTGACACCTACGGCCTAACGACTTCGACAATTATGGAACTAGCCAAACGTTACACCCATGCTCAATCCCTTAAGAGATGGAATGGAATCGAAGGATGCAGTCTTGCTAGGATCACCCTGGGAAGCTGGCGCCGAAGAAATATTTGACGATGAGCAGGAAAAACCTACGTTTAACAGTAGGATCTCTGACTGGCCACTGTCAACTAAGGAAACACCTCCATACTATGGGGCTAATGGACACACCTTCATGCGGGATGTGTGAGCAGGAAGATGAAACTGTCAGGCATGTCTTTTGCGAATGTCCGGAGTTATCGTCGATAAGAGAGTGTGTGTTCGGTGAGTCTTGGCCTACACCTGCCGATATAAAGGAGATGTCTCCGAGTGACCTGTCCACCTTCCTTAGAAGGACAGGATGGACCCCACTTTACAAATACAGATACAGTTACATTCCAAATAATTGTCATTTGTCAACGTCCAATTAAAATTGGTACGTCTATGAAGCCTCGTAGCTGAAAAATGAAATAAATAACCTTCAGTCGTGTATTTATGTTTCAGAATCAACGAATTCGTCATCATATTTGTGATACAATTTTTATCAATGTTGATTTTGGTCAACATAACTGTTACGGCGAGTGTGTGAGTTTTATTGACTTTGGTTAAAAGTGGGAGATGAAATCGACAAGGCTTGATCCAGAAAAAAAACTACGTTTTAGTTGACCAGACAACGTTTTTTAAAATGTTTTCATTGGATATTATTTTGAATGTTATTTTTACTTTTTTGACAAACAGTTCGAATGAAAAATGATATACAAGACGTCCTGATAAGTTGAGTGTTATGGGAAAAATTCGAGGTAACTGAGACATATCAGGCATGCAGCCTAGGAAATCTGGTCTCAGAGTAATCAACAGATTCCATATCTGTGAGCAGTGAACATGAAAGATCTTATAGTATATCTGCGTATGAATAAATTGTTTATAATTATTTCTGAAACCTCTGGAAATACTGTGAGATGGAACTATCGAGCAAACACATCTCCCAGTTCACATTATTAATGTAATAAGTTTAAGCCATCCCCTATTTTACATACCAAAAGAATCGTTTCCTTATTCGAAGGTCTCATTTCACAGCCATGAAAAATATTGGATTCGACCCTTTGCGGGTGAGAATCATAAAAAATCTGCCACAAGTTTTATAACAGATACGTCCAATAATTCAGGAGAACTTTTTCCCGTATATTGGCTTCAATAATACCCTAATAAAGTAAGCTCAATGTATGAAAATCGCTTGGATAAAATATACTTTATGGAAAGTAATATGCCGGTTATATTTTCCGATTTTCCTGTGTGGGCTTTCAAAGTCGTTGTCTTAATTAGAATTTACTCTGTTTATTTATTTGCTTGAGCGGTATTAAAAAAAAAACAGAGGAAATGGTTTATATTTTTCATTCGCAGTAATCACAAACAGATATTTCGCTGAAATTCATGGATATTTTCATCCAATAACTCAATATAAAGTGAGATCAAGAGATGAAAATGGTTATGTTGCTACTTCTATTTATTGTAGTTGGCTCGTAGGCGTAGGCACGGAATATTTTATTGAATATGCAGCTTGAAACTTGTTCAAATTATTTGGAAGTCCATTGTATCAATAATTCATAATATCCCACGATACACTTACTCACGGTATGTTCTTGCGCATGTAGCTGAAAGCGTGTGACGTCATGTGGGAATCTCAATCAGTAATGATAAATATATGGGAAATACTCATGCATATTTCCACTTTATGAATGATTATTTGAATGCGACATGTTTTTTTAGATATAATAATGAAATAATACTTAATTATCAGGAGCTTAGTTATCTTTTTTGGTATACCCTGTATACCCTGCTTATAGAATTCTTGTGGCTGCTGCTGGAAGAATTCTTTCACAGCGTTTTGTACTTCTGCGTCCGACTGAAAACGGTTACCTTTTAACGCCTTTTTTAGTGGCCCAAAGATGTGAAAATTGCAAGGCGATAAATCGGGACTATAGGGTGGATGCTCTAATATCCTCCATTTCTTTCGTTGCAGATTTTCTTTCACTACGTTGGCAACATGAGGCCGAGCATTATCACATTTGGACGGATTGTTAACAACAAACGCCATTTCAAAGTCACAATACTTAAAATCGCTGTCAAATATAAACGAAATAAACAGATCAGTGTGACGTTTGCATACACTACTAATGTTGGAAAACGTCAGTTGAATGATTACAATTGTTTCCAAGGCTAACCTGACCAAAGATGGGTTTCAATTGAACAAGCTGTGTATATTTCTATCATTATATTTTATTTATTATACAAAACTCCTTAACAAAGGTGTCACTGAGATACGAAACGAGCCAAAGGCGAGCTTCGTATGGTTTTATTGCGAGTGTATCAATAACCATTACATGAAACTTGCATACACTATTTTTTCTACGAGCAAGAAAGTTGATTTGAAAAAAAATATTTAAAAAATGCACTAACCGGGTCTCGAAACCGGCATGGACAGATCGAAAACAACATTATGCGGCGCCTTTGCTCACTGTGCTACGGGACCGTGCACATTATTGAACTAATAGCATAAAACTTTTATAGGTATGTTACTGTTATACAAAATTAGTAATAAATTATTGTCAACAAAAATAAATAGGTTTAAATATGTATTTACCTTGATCATAGATTATTTTTGGTCTGGTGCTCGACATTTTTTTTGAAAGCTAATGCAAAAGATTCACTTAGAAACTGTCAAAACATTCTACAAAAAAAATTGGATCTGCCTACTTGGTTATTTAAAAATATAGATTTCTATTTACCAATTTTTCAGTTCCATAATGAAAACTAGTGTTATAATTAGTATCATTATGGAACTGAAAATTGGCATCTAATTAATAACTTATATAGTATAGGAGTAGAAAGAGCTAATATTTACTATCATTTTTTGAAGTTTGGAAATTTCGACATCTTCTTGTTCCAGTTTCTTCAGGCAGTTTTGAAAACTGATTTTCCCATTAATATTCCTTGATATATCGTATATACAAAACAAAAATAGTCTTATATTATGAAACAGTATTAAAATAACATCAATAAGAGTAAATTAGTAGGTGATAAAATTCCAAACAATCGAGTCAACTCGAGTAGAATTGAAATTAAAACTAACTTGTATTGCATGAAAATACAATGAATGCAACGACGGTGATAGGTGGGTGTAAATTTCTGGTTCCCACGTGACGTAACTGCGCGGTTTGGACGCAATTTGAAGTAGAAATCAGCATACCGTGTGTAAGTGTATGTATGTATGTATATCCCATGTATTATCAGGCAATCTATATCACGTTATCTAATAGATGTTCAGGACAAGCAACTGAGGCAGCTGGATCATTTATTCGATGAATAACAGTGTCGAATAAATTTTTCGTCGTTTTCATCGGTGTATGTATATCAAGTCTCACCTTCCCTAAGACAAAGGTTGGGTAAGATTTCTTTTGGCTATAAGAGTTAAGTAAGTTAATTGAACGCTATTATACATTTAATCGACAATTTCTCTAATATGACCTTGCGCGTGGAAGTCTTTGAGTCCATTAACTGTTGGAGGGAATTCACTCTACTTTCGATTCCTGGACGCACTGGAGCTGAAGGAAGCAGATTAGCACAGAAAAGAGTTGAAATGATCTCTTGGGGACTGGAATTTTTTTGCGGTATATGATATTGGACGAACTGGGTGGTAGCGACCATTGGAAACGTATTCAAAGCTTTGAAAGATGGACAGTTTAAACTGGTGGATGAGAGATGATGTAGATTCTGAGGATCTCATAGTACTATAGTGTTGATTGACACACCAGAGTTTCTGGAAAGCGTATGCTAGATTTGAGTGGACTGTATGTTAATTTACTAATGTGCAGTCAAGTGGTGGAGGAAGCACTCACCTTATATCTGGAAGCTTATCCGTGTGGATAAAGGGTGCCCTGCTCTTCTTACTTCTACTTCTAACATATTTTAACTTACGAAAAAATTGATAATGTCTTTGAATGGGCTTAATTGTACTAGCCGTCGGCAGAAAATGTGCTGACTTCACATCCGTGTATGTGTCCGGGTTATTGTTCAAGGTACTTTCTAATTATGACAGTACAATTTGTCCCCGACAAATGGTTGAGTATTTGAATAGGAATAAATAACATACATTTTCATATGAACAAAAGAAATGGGCTGGGGAAAAGACAATAGATGAATTTAGAATAGATTGTAAAGTAAATGAGTTCCAAACGAAACGAACCTTTTTGTGTTTAAGTGAAATGTTTATGGTGAAAAATTTCGAATTTACCAATACCAAAAAATAATCTACTAGTAAGAGAAAGAAGACGACCAGGAATGTAACTTGTTAACCAAAAGCAATTATGATTCTTAGGACACATGTGGGATATCTGGATAGAAGAGAATATTTTGACCAAATTGAAGCCCACAGTTGAAATCCCTGAAATATGATCAAAATAAAGTATTTGTCCCAAAAAACGTATATACCTGTATAAAGCCAAATGAGAATTCGTTGTTTTTCCTGAGCTGATCTAATTATAGGAATTGAATAATACAATAATAGATATTTATAAAATTTATTTTCACTTACAAAATTACCTGAGTTACAAATAACTGAAAGAACTATAGATATATCTTAAAGTCGCCGTAGTATATTATAATGTCATGAAAAATATACATCGTCTAGCTTCTATCATAAAAATAAATAATCGTAATTTATGATTCCTAAAAATGTTCATAATATATTTACAGCTCGTGTACAATCGGTTGTCATAAAAATATACAGGATGATTTGATAATACACAGTGAAAATTATTACATTAAATTTTTTTGTCATTTTAGACTTGCAGTGTATAATTTTCTCAATTTTTAGACATTTCCAAGTCTGTAGTAGTATTTTCAAATTTTTGTTACAATGATTGTGTCTTAATTAGAATTTCGAAATATAATTAATATTTTTTATTTCCAAATTCCTTTTTGGTTAATCTTTGTCATTTAAATGTTAAACAAGTGGTAAAAAATACTTTGGACTAACACTATATACAAAAATATATATGTATTAGGTGAAAATTGGTAAGAATGGCACATATATAATTACACTAATTGAATATTGGTTTTCAAAATATTCCTAGCTCTAAGCTTTGTTGAGATGTTGTTGCTGGTGAAAGGATCAGATCTGGACCTATAACAAAAACATTTTATTAATCCAAAGAGATCCAAATTTCCAAATTCAACATAAATGATATTCACTGAGCGAAACTCTACTTAAAATAATTAAACCTCACAGTTAAATATGCTACTAGATTTCATTCCACTGTTGGCTGTCTAATTAAAAAACAACAACTGAATACAAATTGAAATTAACCTAGTATTTGACGAATTGAGTTAGGTCGTTGAGTGATCAATTCACTCAACGGTTAGGTACATCCTAAAAAAATATTCTTTACATCTCGAACCTTTTTTTGACAAACGAAACGGTATCAAATATATACAGATACAAAATTCTTTGTCTTTTTAAGTAAATTTTCACATTCATTCATTACTTCTAGAAATGTTTCTTTTCATACGAAAAGGTTATTATCATCAGCATTATACTGTCAGAATTTGATCATTATTGTAATAAATGAGACAAAAATCATTCATATATATCCCAAATAGCAAAGGACCAATAGGCTCCCTTGCAGTATTCCAATATTTGTAGTAATTAAGGTAAATTTACTATTTTAGTGACATTACGAAGACACACTCTTTGTTGTCTATTGCACATGTAGGACTGGATACACTCCAAGGAATCATTTCCACCCATTGCTCAGTATTTTCTTGTAATATTTATTATACTCATTAGCTATTTTTTCTGGATCACTCTGTAAGTAACTTACATGATTCTCAATTTTTCCAGTAATTTGATTACACATAGGACTCCACATATTATATTTGGATTAGTTGTTAGAGTTTTTTAATCTACTTTTATATTTCTATTGTTTTCAGTTAATTTATGGAAAATCATATTCTCCTTAATTCAGGACTACCTAAGATTAACAATTTCCTGGATTATTTTTTGATCAAGTAACCTTCATCAATTTTCCATAGCTGCACTTTTTATTCCCAATTTTTGTAGATTATCAGTAGTAATACCCCTAGGGTCTTGATAATACCGAGATAATTTTGTCATAGAGAATGCTGAAAGCGTGTTGCTTGATAATAGCCCAAGGCCGCAGGCCGAGGGCTATTATCTTTGAGCAACACGCTTGAAGGATTCTCTACGACAAAATTTTGAGTATTTATCAAGACCCGAGGAGTATTCGATAAGATAATTTTTAACTTTGTATCTTTCAAAAAATTGATTGCCAATCTGATGTTTAATAATTTTCAATACAAACTTTATCAATTTTAATCAAATAGTATTCATTTTTATTTAAAACTACAGTTGTGAAAAGTACAATTGGTAAATTAATTGAATCGTTAGATCTTCGCGACATTTTTAATCCAGTTGTCAGTTTGACGTTTAATTAATTTTTAATAAAAAGTAAACACCAAACTGAAAACACCACATGTAGGGTATTATCGCTGTAATACAGCGGTGATTGGATGAAATTCGACACATGACTTGAAATTAAGTAATTTGATTGGTTACTATATTCAGTAAAAAATTATCATAGGAAGACATTCATCAGATTTAGAGCCAAAATAGTTCATGAACGATTTCCACTGTTTACTTAATCATTCCATTCAGCTGTTTCACACTGTAAAATCCTGACTGTAGAGTTCTGTCCATTATGTTTGATAAAATTTAAAAAATGACTTGGCAATATTTTAAAACAAAAAACAATTAATTATTGAATCTATCCTTTATTGACTTTACAGAGATTATTTTCTATTGCTGGTGATCATTGTATTCCATCCACTACCTACAGTACAAATCCTCTGATGATAAAATAATGTCGAAAAAATTCCCACTCTCGAGAATAACGCCATAAGTTCTATAAAAGTCGAAAAAGATCTGCTTGAAATAAGAGAGATCGGTTAATCTTATAATCATTTTCTCTCCGCATCGACATATTTCAGTTTACCATTGATTCAGAGGAGATTTATGTTGTTTTTTTCCTTCTTCCGCTTCGGGCAACATCTAAAATGGCGATTTGCAATAATGGAAAGAATAAATACATTGGGTTCATATGGAGGGTAGAGAAATGAAAGAGACTCATTGACTTTTAATAAACTTTTTTCCTGAAAATGCCATTATAATATGGACATTTTATGATCAACTACGCACTCTAATCCAAAAGTACATGAAATTTTCCCATTCAAATTAAATACACACACGAATAGAAGGGGCTCAAACTGGTCAAATTAAATACACACACGAATAGAAGGGGCTCGCTGCAACTCAAACTGGATTGGAAGGGGTACATTGTGTGCGATTAGAGAAATAACAAGGTCATTGCCAATTATTGCTTAAATCGCGTAGTCATTTTCAGCAGCTCTCACATTGTCATTTGTAGTGGTTACGTTTTGTGTGGAAATATGGATTATTATTATTGGGTCAATTTACAAGAAAATTGTGAAGTAATACGAATAGTTGAAAGAGGGCCAATTTTAAACAACGATTGAATAGCAATGGAAGGCTGGTTCAAAGGCAAAACAGAATGATTCAATTGAAAAATTTGCCAAATCTTCGAAATAACGTATGACTTGATACCGAACGCCATTCAAAATCATTCAAGGAGTATTTCCAGTAGCGAGAGGGTAGGTCTGAAGCTTATGACACTAGCGCTTAAAAGTATCCCCTTCAAGTTGAAATTTGACGTGTTTGGGCATTTACCTCTATCGCTTTTCTCTCCAAGGGTGCGATTATGTTAGATTTTCGATAAACAGTTGAAGCAGTGATTAGGGCAGCGGTGAGGGCAGCGAAATATTCAATTTCATCGGTATCTGTTCCAAGTGAAGCTTCGACAATCGCGACAACATCTGGAAATATGTTTTCTCAAAATGAGTGATTCTGAGAAGGAAATGCTTTTTCTTTATTCACAGCCGAAAGTACGTATACTTGCTGCTTCTGAACATGACGCGCAGTTTAGCAAAGCATGAATGTCGGACTTTCTGCCCTCCAACAGAAGTAGCAGGTACGTACCGGCTGTGAAATGCGCGCCATCATGGCGCACAGTGCAGGATTATCAAACTTTCTGCCCTTGTAGTGTAATACACTATTATTAAGCCTCTGCCTCCCTAATTTGAGCGATAGTAATAGCAAAAACCATGTTCCATGATTGAAGTTTTGTAGGTAGCGATATTTTAAAGATATGCTTGAAAACTGACCCAACACCTTAGGAGACACCTTTAAGATAAGGGTAAATTCGGCATAATGAACATAAAACCGGTTTTTGATTTGGAAATGATACAAAATTTATCCAAACTCAACTTTGTAGTGGTACTCTGTATGTATATCTTAGAGGAATTGGATTAAATGTTAAGACGGAATTTATTTTCCAAGTTAATGGGATGCTTTCTTCTTCCCTTATATGAATAGAAAAGCGAAAATAATGGCATTACTTATTTTCCTTTACCTTGTTCAAATTGGATCACGAAGCCATGAGGTATTTTATCAAATTTTCTTTTTGGTTTAAAAAGCAGTTAAGGTTTGATGTGAATTTAAATTTTTCTTATACCTTTTGGATAAGTTTTGGCAATCTACGGCGTTGTATGAGCTTAAATTAACTTCGTTATAGTATCAAGTTGTTTATTCCTATGGAAATTTTCTTGAACGTCGACAAAATTACCTGAGTGAAATCACGAGGTATATTTGTTTTTGATATTCGTAATGGAAAATGGAAATGATAGAAAAGTTTCGAGCAAATTAATGTAGGAATTTCCAATTATTTCGTATTACAATTTTTCCTCATTAGTTTGAATTGCACATCAAACAAGAAACTTGGGAAATTAATAAATAGAAATCATTTGGATAGTATGATAATCTAGAGATTCAATCTGGATCTGGAATGTTGAAATTATCTGGGATGAGAAATTGTTCTGAAACATCGAATAAACCAGTGATTACCCTACCACCTTCATACACAGTACCTAATTGAGAAAAATAAGCAGGATACAGCGGTGATTCATGATCTGAGTGTGTTGTTGTAAGATCCAGGAGAAAAATAGTTATCCTGAACCATTGGGAGAAGACCCAATAATGGTGAAGATTTGGTATCCTATCATCATATGGGAATATCACCAGTGCTACCTCTTAAATTATTGTGAAATGGTCGACAGCCATGAAGACACCGTGTGGGACCATGAGGGACGACTTCCACTTTGAAGAAAGTGATAAAAATAACGACACTGGGAAAGAACAGGAAGAAATACGAAAAATCAGGTGCAGCAATCACATACAAATATCAGAGTCATATCAGTGAGGAAGATAAAGGACAAAAGCTTTTTTCGAACGAAGATATTCTTAACACTGCATAAAAAAGGTAGAACGTGTCGCAGGACACACGGTAAGAACTTTAGTTCCTTTCAAGCAAAAATTTTTTGAATCAATAAATAAATACACATATTAATATAAGAATTTATTTTACTTTGGATGAAACTTCATTTAACTAAAATATACAGTCGTATTAATTATAAAAAAAAAATAAAAATCTTATCATTAAGTTGATTGGGACAATAGTTATTTATGATACAAGTGCGTGAAGTTATACTTTTGCGCACGAGTTGCGGGAATGCCAAAATATTATATAAAATAGTTCGCATAAATTAACAACAAATACTTGAAACAGAATAAAATGGGTATTAAAGGGAACCTCTTATTTTATGAAATTATGTAATACATCTGACGTTATAGATAAACAATTTGCATATTCCTCGGTGGTCGAGTAGTAAGCGGACCAGACTCTCACGCGGTAGACCCGGGTTCGATTCCCTATGGAGAAGTTTTTTTTCAATTGTTTGATTTCATAACTTACTATGGATCTACATCAAGTAAAAGCCTCATCTATTCAATTGTTAATTTTATTTTTAAATAATTATTCTGCTTGATATTAATAACGACAACAGGTAGACGTTTGAAATATTCAGCAGAATATTCATTATTATAGATGGTACGGTACCCTTTATGAGGAAGTCCGACTGGCAACATCTACTTATAACAGCATCGTATATTCAAAAAGGGAACCGCAGCATTATACAAATTGGACATTCAAGAACTGTACGTTTACCACAAAAAAATTAGTGGAAACATAAAATTGAATTGTTAAATTTTTAATTAAAGTTATTTAACAGTTTATAGAAATTTTTGTTTTCTAGATTTTTTCTTAAGTGGGTTGCAGAAAAAATATGCTGTTCGACTCGTGTGGATTGTCCATATCCACACTAGTTGCACAAACTACTATTTCAATCAAAATATGCCTTTTTACATTTAAAAACAAGCAGCCAAATGTCAAATCAGTTTATCCATCCATTTTAAAAGTTATCGAATTAAAACATTCAAGTTTTCAAAATTTCAACACCCTGTATTTCGAAAAGTAAATGTGCTAGACCCCTCAATCCTCATATCATTTTGTCCAATTTTTCGAGAGGAATCTACATGCAAACGTTGTAACTACCCTCAACGTTCGAGATGCTTACACCATTTTTTGCGCGATCGTATTGAAATAAATTCCGAATAAAATAATTTAAATTTCTTCGAAATGAACGAAGCGTCAAAAGTGACATTTATACTTCTCGATAAGTTTAATAGTATATTGAAGTATAAGTGGATATTAAGGTCTTTAAAACACGAGCGAAATAGAGCAAGTGTTTAAAAGACCAGTTATCCACGAATACTTTACGCAATTTTTTTTATTGGTGCACTTTGAAATTATTAATACTGGTCTATAACTACTACAATAGCAAGAAATGGAAATCATAGATGAAAATAAGAACTTAATGTCAAACGGTTGAATTCGTGATGTATATGATGTATACCTTGCGTTGTCATGGAAATGAGAGAAACTTAAACTGATTTATATTTTGATGGAAGTTCAGCCTTATTGAGATCTGTGAATGTCAATAGTATTAATTTAAATACCATTTCCTAAGATTTGAAAAATCGAAATATTAATATTTCAAGCAATACCAACGGCATTTTCCATTTCAATTTATAAATTTGACATTGTTAAATATTGTTCGAATAAAAGTTTTGACGTAACAAACTACTCCTGTCAGATCAATAATAAAAAAATTGTCATTTAGACATGATTTAGAACTTAGATTTAGACTTTGATTCTCGAGTTGTTGATGTTACCACGCGTGCTTTAGATAGGTAAAATGGTTCACCAATGAAAAAAAATATATTTTGCATTTTGGTGAAATTGAATTTATTATTATTTATTACTTTTCGACGTCTGAACGGTGAGTAAATCACTTACCGACGTGTTAAACTTAGAAACCAGTATACACAACCTACCGTCCTGACAACCGATGCTGTAAATAAACAAAAAAGATCAATCGCGCAAAAAAATTATGGAAATAATAGTAAAAATTCATCCGAACAAATTCAAGTAGATCACCAGTACTGCGAATACCAGCTTTGCATCGAATTCTAATGTAGCATCGGTGGTTCAGTGGTAGAATGCGTGCCTTCCACGCGGGCGTCCCGGGTTCGATCCCCGGCCGATGCATGTGAATCTCTGCTTCGTGAACGAGAGAGAGACTTACGCAAGTAAGGCATATAACGAAGCCACGTAACATAACGTAACGGTCAAATCTTTGCTGTCACGACCCCCGGTCGCTCAAACCTAACCTGACATAAAGAACTGAAGTTCCAAAAAGATTTTGATTCCATTGGACATGAGCTGCCTTTCGAAAGATGATGAACTCTTCACTTTCAAACCTTTCGAAGCCTGAGCTCGGGAGAATTCACTTTGATGGTTAACAGGTTTTGAAAGCAGCGTGAAACTTCCCTCCTCAATGGAAATATCCATTGAATTGTCTCTGATCTGAATACTTGGCCATTTTTATATAGATTGCAGTGGAAAGTCACACACAAGCCTCCATTCTTGTTCCACAATGGTTGTGCATACTTTGATCTGGGAAGAACCAGAGAACTAAAATTGTCACCACAAGAATTAAATTTGCTTGTTAGTTGGTGTAACTATGGTAAATATAATTGGAGTATCAATTTTATTATTCGTAAAACGCTAATTGACAATTGTTGTATACATACGAAATCCTCCTGATCAACATGCATCCTGTATTCCGAGAATGACTCAAAGTTAGCCGTAAAGTCATCAAATAAGATCCCTACAAAATTTCGTATTCCACGGTGGTTTGTCCCTACTAGAGACAGCAATACTCGGTGATAAACGTTAAATGAGCCGGCACGGGTTGGGGTAATCGGCTGCCTTTACTTCTTAAGTAAATAACATGTCTAAATTATATACATATAAAGGTAATTGAATGTGTGCTCTGTGATAGGTATCCTACGATGTATTTCGATTTTACTTCAATAGTTGTTTATTTTACGCGGTTATATTTGATAACTAATGTTTTGAACGTGCAAATGTACTACATTATATTTGCTTTGTTTCGGAATTAGTTCAAAACTGCTTTTTAAGCAATTCAAGTTTACATTCAAACATCCACTTTGACCTAACATCTGAATTCAAAGCCAAAATAACTTTCCACCAGAGGAGGTTGGAAGGTATTTCTTGGTCTGAAAATTGGGGAATTTGTTCAAACTACAGCAGCTTCTATTTACGAATATATTATTCAAAGATCGACGAGACCTACAAGGTGATACTTGAAAAATAATTAGAATATTTTTCAATATGTTTGTATGTACATCGGGGTGATACAGCAAAAGGGTTTAGGCCCCTCTTCCTCTCTTTGGTAGTTCATTTTTTATTTCATCCATATCCTCAATCAATATTGACCTAAGTAACTCCCTGTGGCGCGAATTTCCGCTTGAAAGATACTTGGAGTTTCCTCCGAACTCTCGGAGTGTTTGGTTCCTGACTCGAACACTCCTACCTCAGTTCCTACTGCTTTTGAGCCGTCTGTATATTAATGAATGGCAATGTTTCCAAGTGTAGTGATGGTGTTGGAATCCAATTCCTTCTTCTTGCTGAATCCCGTATTGATTTTTCAAGGAGTGAACTATCAAATAATGCTGCTGCGCATGTCACCAAAAAACTTCTCAGTCAAAGATTTCAATTTTAAAGTATCTCAGGGTTTTTGACAAAATGGTATATCCTTTTCTGATGACAATATAACAATTGGAATATAAGTAGATAGATAGATGAATTTTATAAGGTGGCTTTTGGCCTATTCGACTACCACCTTTTCAGAGCTATTGTGGTCCTCTGAATTTCAGATTACATTCTCCAGCCTGACTTTGAAACTAACTATATTGTTTCATAATGAAAAAATTACTTCCTGGCAGAATGACATTTCTTTATCATAAAAAATGTATTCTATCGGTAAAATATATTTCTTTACCAAAAAAAGGTATGTTGTCAGGGTTAACGATATGTTTTTTATTCCTAAAAAATACATCTTCCCGGCAAATTATATTTTTTTGTTTGAAACAAATGTTCCTTTTTCAAGAAAACTATTAATTTTCACTAAAATTCAACATATTTATCATAACCGAACCATCATTTTCATAAATATTATATTGCCTTATAGTGAAAAAATATATTTCCCTGAAAAACCGAATTATTTATTGTAATGTTTTTTGTTTATGGTAGTTACCTACATGCACTTTTCAATAAACTGAACTTTTGAAATGTTTCTAAATATTCAGAAATATATTAAAAGTTCACGGTGTATTAAGCAGTATGGGTAACTTCCACACGGTTCTCTAAATAATTAGGTTACTTAGGAAAATATGTTTTTCACAAATATTTGTCTAAGCCGTTCCCAGACTATGTCGAACAACAAAGTTGACTTTCGTTTTACATGTGTGGACTAGTCGATCGAATTGCTCGATGGTTAGTCTGGACACGGATTAAAATTACAGTATTTTCATGACAAACATGTTCAAATCTAAGGAAAATTATTGGTCCCTTTTTTTGCATAAAACTGTTTAGTACGAAAGCAGGATAGAAATAAAAAACTTGCTGCTGAATATTTTGATCTATTAAAAAGAAAACTATCCATTTTTAAAATAGATACCATACATTTATCAAATGGAAACCATACATTGTTAGAATTAAACATACCTACATGATCTAAAACATAACCAACAATGGTATCCACAAGATAGCCTTGTCTATACGTAAGTGTGCTCATTAATGCTTTAATGCTTTTTGGAGTTCTTGGAGTAGATCTGACAGGTTTAATTGAGAAATATGTATGTTTGAGGTACATTTCGCTTGCTTGTTACTTCTACCCACTTGAATATAATTGTCATTTATTTCCTTACCTTCAAAGATATCTCACAATTCTTGTAATCGCCATGAGTTTAACAATTTATTCATTCTATTATTAAACTTATTTTTGTCCAGAGCACTTCAACCACATATTTCACATAAACAAAATAATTAGTAAATTTGCAAAAACTGATCTTATTCCACATACGCCATGACATGACGCCAAACGTATACAGGTGGTGACCGTTACTAAATAATAGGGTGGGGTGAGAATTCCTTGTTTCAATTGCCACATTTAATTGCCACGTAATTTCTTACGGGTGAAGAAATATGTGATTTGTAGCAAATAAGTTTTTTTTTCTCGTAACAATAAATGTACAATTATACTGAAATATTTTTTTTTTCGGTGAAAAGTAAATCTTATTTAAGGCTAATAATCTATAGGCTTATTTAAAAAATGTAAATTTCTGTCAAAACTCCCAAATGATTCACTATGAATATTTAAATTGTTGTTTCAAAGTGATGGAATATCATTGAAGATGTTAGGTTTTTTTCTGGGTAATGAAAATAATTTTTACCCAAATAGCATTGTTATATTTTATAACAAAATATTATATTTTGCTTCGTAGACTTTTATAGTTTCTGAAGAACAATTTTATGAAGGTGTGCATTTTTATATTAAAATTTCCCAATATTTTCCCGTTAATATGGCTTCTTAATAATAAATAAGCGATGTTAGTGTTAAACAAAGGGGGGTCAAACAAATCAGTTTATTTGTCTATAAATAACTCTTCTCTCGGTGTGTATAACAAAAAACATGTAATAATACATTTTGTAAAGTTATGTGAAATATCTTAGACAATAATTGTCAATAACAGAAATACACCGTTTGCGTTTTATAGATATATTTGAAAGTGAACACTTGCAACTTTTATATCTAAAACAGTATTTCTGCCTTCCTGTGGGATCGCAAAACTCTCACGAGGTTGTGTCAGCTCGTAAACTCAATATTTTTCATATTATGTAACACCGATAAAATTAGGAAAATATAGAAAATAAAATTGTGTCCTGAATATTTAGCCATTTTATGTTTTTCTTAAATAAATACAAAATGACGTGACAGGTAGTGGAATTATGTACCAGACAAAGCCCCTGAGAATTGAACTTTATGCTATAAACATGAAAACAGGAGTACGGAAAAGAAAAGGAGTAGAAGGGTATTTGAAGAACTGTTGAAGTTGAGAAAAAAGTGAGAGTAAGAGTAAGAGT
>CAJUYG010001661.1:11987-27441 GCA_910591675.1 Galerucella calmariensis | reverse complement strand
AAAAGTCAGTACTGCCACGCCTGTTTTCTCATGCATGTTAAATTATCAGGATATAAATCTTGTGAGATTTCTCTTCTTCGTACTCCCCCATGGCTCATGGTTCACGGCTTTTTACGTGTAACCTAACCACAACAAATTACATATGACAATTTGTCACTTGCTAAAGTCCTAGTTCGATTTTGTCGCATAAAAAATTGTTGATTTTGAAAATCATAAATTGCAGTTTCATGCTCCACGAATTGGCGCCCAACGTGGGGCCGATATATTGATAAACAAGTCCAATTTTGATTTCTGCACTAAACAGTTGGAAAACTTGTCACCAGGCTTCTTATTATGTGAAACTGAGTCTTCAAATTTATCCTATTCCGATCATTCGTTGATAAGCATGCAAATTCTATACAAATATAATGCCAAATGTGTTGATGGCACTTTCAAACTAATTTCTTCAAACTTCATATCAAAATTGAACGTTGATCAGTGACGAATTCCTTCACTTATAATCGCCGTGTGAAATTCCATCGATTCAAAATTTCAGATTTCCAGAAGCGTCCTTGGAGAAAATTTCATTTCATAGCATGGATGTTCCCAAACGGCAAACTAACTTGGACATTTTGTAATGTGTCGCATCAAACGCAGGAATATTATGGAATTAGATCATAGCTGTCACTTTTCGCCGGGGAATCTCGGAATAAGCGAGCGTACGATCACACCATTGTTTCTGCGTCAACCTGGTTGGAGTTGTATAGGTCGTATGAATATATTTTGGTTGGTTTTCGTTGTTTGTGTTATAGTCCAAGAAAATATAGCATTAAATGCGAATGTTTGGGATACGTTACTATGTTTTTTGTAATAGTTTTCCTGAAATATGTGAAATATGTTTTGAGAAAAATATGAGAGGTAGAAAAAGAATGGGATAAGAGTATATTATGCAACGATCATGTAATGATGGTTATTAATACACAAGCATTAACCGGGATACGGAAAGGCGAGTTTTGTTTGGTTAATGCGAGTTGGTTGCATGAGAGTTGCATACACTATTTTTTCTACGGAGAAATTTGATTTTAAAAAAATATAAAAAAATGTACTACCCGACACTTGAACCCGGAATTTACTGATCCAAAAAAATCTTATGCAGCGTCTTCACCCACTGCGCCATGGGACAACATGGATGAATCGATAGTATAAAGCGTATGAGTATGTTACAGCTGTACAATTTTAGTAATAAATTATTGTAAACAAAAATAATAAGTTTAAATATGTATTTGCCTTGGTCATTAAGTATTTTCGGTCTGGTGCTCGACATTTCTTTTAGAAACTAAGGCAAAAGATTTTAGCTGTCATAAAATACTGTCAAACATTCTACGGAAAATATTGGGTCTGCCTACTTGGGTATTTGAAAATCTAGATTTCTATTGGTCAATTTTTCAGTTTTATGATGAAAACCAGTGTTATAATGAGTATCATCATAAAACTGAAAATTGGCATTTAATTAACAACTTGAAGTATAGAAGTAGAAAAAAACTGTAAAAAAATATGATTTTTATGGGAATGGTATTTCGATTTTTTGCTATAATGAGATGGGGCAGGTGAAAATAAGGATATAACCGTGGCAGCTTTAAAAAACTATAACTAGATGAAAAATTTATGTATTTCTAAGAAGAAGATGGAAAGTGATGGAAATTAGGTTATTTTTTATTTTGAAATCATTGAATTGAGTGCCTGAGAAGACCTCAAAGAATAAAGGAGAGAAAAGCCTGTAGTAATATTGTCTTAAATTCCGTAGGAAAACGGAAATGTTAATGAGAACGATCCAAACTATGTGAAAGAAGAAAATCGAATCAACAAACATTCAAAAAATTACATTGTCCTAGACTCGTTAACTCCTCTCTCAACTACTATACTTTCAAGTAATTTGTATTCAGCATCAAGCAATTTCTCCTTTAAAACCTCCCACTAATATTGTTCTCGTCCATTTTCTCATTTGAGAATATATTTAAAGAATTTTCCCTCTTTTAACGACTCTCCAGTGATACTGCGAGTAATAAATATTATTGTATAGGTGTGCGCTTGAAATATTTATCGAGTCAGAGGATTAGGGCACCCAATTACAATGAATTTTTTGTCGAATGGAGTGTTTATGTGTGAATGTGTTCTGGGTTTGGAAATATCGCAGTTCAAAATTGATGAATTGAAAATGATTGAGCTTTTCGAATGAATTAGTTGGTTTTTCCCGCAATTTGTTGAACCTGTAGAGGTGTATGATAAATTGACAAAACCAACGAAAAACAACTAAGGGTGTATTGTAACTCGGTAGGTTGAACCATTGTTATAGTTAACCATTGGTTAACTTCAAAAGGTTGTAACACGAGAATTTAGGGCGAGTTGTATTAAACACTTGAACTCGGTTTAAAGATAACTGATGTTTAGACTGTGGCTGATTGATGTATTTATTATCAACAATTACATTAGTCTAAACATCGTTCATCATTAACCCGAGTTCAAGTGTTTGATACAACTCGCCCTTAGAGGTTCACCAACTGGTTAACCTTCGAAAAGCTCACCATCAGATTTCAGAGAGTTAACCCATGATCAAACACAGAACAATACAATTTCACTTGTTCTATCTGTTTGTTTGCTTCAATTTGACAATTTAGGTTTGCAATTGACGTTGGACAGTTATTTTGTTGATTTCCATTCATAAGTAGAAAAATAAATGTATATAAAGATATATTTATCCCGTTGAACAATTAGTGCGAATGATTTTGAACAAAATGGGGAACTGGAAGAAGTGAGAGCTGATATACAAGAATTTACAGATGATGAAGACTTTCGAGAGTTGCTCGAACTAGAAATGATTCCCAGAGCCTCTAGAAACTCACCCATTATTTAGAGGAGATTAAAACCACTAAACTGAACTGGAATAGCTTTATTTATTATGAAAAGTTTGAAGTTAAATTATTTTACTCTCATATACCTAATCGAAAACCTTTTTTATACCCGAAGATGTGAGGGTAGGTATCTGTATCTGAATATTTTGTTAGTAGATGAAATTAGTCCATTTCTTTTTATTTCTTGCCATCTTTTTTGCTTCTTCCCATTTCAAATTTCTTCTTTATAGTATTTATCGGGCTTCGTACATATCCCTGACTGTTCTGTTGCTCATTCTTGTTGAGTGTCCGAACCGCTTAAGATTTTTTTATGCATAATTCAAGAATTGGTCCAGTTCCTTTCTCACTTCTCGCTTCTTATTCGATCTCTTCGTGTTATACCCTCCACTTTCCGCAAGTATTTCACCTCCATTGCTTTGATTCGACTTTTAGATTTCTGTGACAATATCCAGCTTTCAATTCCATGAAAGTGAGGATTGGCTGTAATTTTGGTTTTTGCATGCACTGATTTCTTTTCTTCCTATAAATGATCTTTATAATGAATGTTTTGATGCATTGGTGATCCTTTCATTCATTTCAATATCTTCATTTCCGTTTTTATTTATCTTTATACCAAGGTATTTAAATACGTCTATGAAACTAAATTAAAAAATGTAAATGAATATAACGGAAACGAAAAGTTGACATGTCAACTGAAATCCATTGGTTACGTAACCCTTAATCGAAAAATTGTGTTACAATTCAAAAAGGCTTAACTACTGAATAGTGGTTGGCCATAGTTCAACCATTGGTCCACTGACCAGTGGATTAACCTGCTGAGTTACAATACACCCTAAGTGTCTTTACAATTTTAGTATTGTAATAACCGTATCGAATATCATATCAAGTTACGTTCGTTGAACCACCCTGTACATGTTAGAAGAGGAAATAATTTGCAATTACGATAGAACTCCAGAATCTTTTACCCACTTTCTTGGGATCTTCCTGTAGGGGAACAAAGTCGGTACAATGAAAGAAAATGCTTATTTTGACTGAAGATTGAAAAGAATCTGTCGATTGCCGAAATTCATAAGAACTGTGAGATGTTCTTCATTATCACGAATTGATTTTTTTAAGAACATATCTTGTACTAACTGACGGTAGAAGCTCGCGATATATACTCGAGTTAAATTCTGTATTGTCAATTTTATTAATGGCATAGTTTTTAACAAATTGTTTTGTAAAAAAGCCTGGTGTCTGGATCGTTCCACACAGACAAAAAAGCAGGAAAACTTCTTTCATCTCAAAAAAGCATGTATATTGATAAGTTTTTTTTAAACTGCAACTCTCTAATGTAAATCTCTCTGCGAAAAAGTATCGCATTTGAATATTTGATTTTAAGCGAAGGCTACACAAAAAAAAACCAAACAAAATATAAATATATATCTGTATATCACGAACAGTCTTCGTTGAGCGTTCACAATGTGGTGGCGTATAAAATAATATCTGCAAGTGACACTTTCGACAAGCGGTTCGTTCGGACCAACATCATCGCCTAAATGGAAGCCCAAATAAAGGCCGTCCACAGACCCACGTATGCAGATAAGTGCCTTTGATAGTTTAATAGTTTTGTTAGGGTATAATGGTTTTGAGGCTTTTGTCGTTGCGGTATATATTGTGACATTGAACTTTCTGAAAGTGGTTGAATGAAATTGAGGAAAGAGTCACTCGAAACTCCGAATATTATGATAATTCAAGATTGTTTTTGGTGAGTCGAAATGGTTGAGCTTATCTTATTTGAGGGGGAATTAGGTATGCAATCATAGGGGTCGCTCAGAAACCTGCTCAATTATGATTTATGTGGAACAATATTATTATAATAACAATTAGTGGAGATAATATACAACGAGAGAAGAGTTATTTATAGACAAATGAACTGATTTGTTTGACCTCCCTTTGTTTAAAACTAACATTGCTTATTAATTATTAAGAAGCCATATTAACGTAAAAATATTGGGAAATTTTGATATAAAAAAATGATTTATTGGAGTGTAATTTTCTCAATTTATAAAAATTTTTGTTCTTCCTAATGCTTACCTTCATACAATATAATATTTTGTCATAAAATATAACGATGCTATTTGGGTAAAAATTGTTTTCATTACCAGAAAAAAACCTAACATCTTGAATAATATTCTATTGCTTTAAAACAACAAATTAAATATTCATAGTAAATCATTTGAAAGTTATGACAGAAATTTACATTTTTTAAATAAGCCTATAGATTATCAGCCCTAAATAAGATCTACTTTATACCGAAAAAATAAGTATTTCAGTTTAATTGTACATTTATTGTTATGAAAAAAAAACTTATTTGCTACAAATCACATATTTCTTCACCCGTAAGAAATCACATTAGCCTACAAATTATGTGGCAATTGAAACAAAAAATTCTCACCCCACCCTTCCCTATTATTCACTAACGGTCACCACCTGTAAACCTGTATCAGTTTTTGCAATTTCACTAGTTATTTTGTTTTTGTGAAGTATGTGGTTGAAGTGCTCTGGACAAAAATAAGTTTAATAATAAAATGCATGAATTGTTAAACTCATGGCGATTACAAGAATTGTGAGATATCTTTGAGGGTAAGGAAATAAATGACAATTATATTCAAGTAGGTAGAAGTAACAAGCAAGCGAAATGTACCTCAAACATACACATTTCTCAATTAAACCTGTCAGATCTACTCCAAGAACTCCAAAAAACTACTATGGGGAAAGCATTAATGAGCACACTCAAGGATAGACAAGGCTATTTTGTGGATACCATTGTTGGTTATGATCATGTAGGTATGTTTAATTTTAACAATGTATGGTTCCCATTTCATGAAGGTATGGTATTTATTTTAAAAATGTATAGTTTTTTTTAATAGATCAAAATATTCAGCAGCAAGTTTTTTATTCCTACTAAACAGTTTTATGCATAAATAGAGACCATTAATTTTAATTAGATTTAAACATGTTTATCATAAAAATACTGTAATTTTAATCCGTGACCAGACTAACCATCGACCAATTCGATCGACTAGTCCACACATACAAAACGGAAGTCAACTTTGTTGTTGGACATAGTCTGGAGATGGCTTAGACAGATATTTGTGAAAAATATATTATCCTAAGTAACCTGATTATTTGGAGAACTGTGTGGAAGTTACCCATACTGCTTAATACACCGTGAACTTTTAATATATTCCTGAATATTTAGAAACATTTCAAAAGTTCAGTTTATTGAATAGTGCATGTATGTAACTTCCATAAACAAAAAACAATACCATAAATAATTCGGTTGATTAGTAAAATATGTTTTTTCACTATAAGGCAATATAATGTTTATGAAAATTATGGTTCGGTTATGATGAATATGTTGAATTTTAGTGAAAATTAATAGTTTTTTTGGAGAAGGAACATTTGTTTCCAACAAAAAAATATGATTTGCTGGGAAGAAACATTTCTTACAAATAAAAAACATACCTATCGTTAACCCAGACGATATACTTTTTCATGACAAAGAAATATATTGTACCGATAAAATACCTTTTTTCATGATAAAGATGATAAAGAAATGTCATTCTGCCATAAAGTAATTTTTTCATAATAAAACAATATAGTTAGCTTGCAAAAATATGTATTTGTTATTGGAAAACCACTTCATTCAATTCGAAAACTTCCAAACATTCATATAACTATTTTGTCATTATACCTCAATAAATAATGTTTGAGACCAATATGATACATTTTTACAAGAATAAATGTAATTTTTGATAGATAACTCCTTTACTGATGACAATTAATATGTTTTTATTCATCAGCAATATTACTTCACGAACTTGAAACAAATCCTTTATTAACGACAAATTAAATATTAGTTAGGCCATATGGAAAATCATATTTATTTGACATAATAAGATTTTAATTTTCACAAATAAATCTTTTTCTGGGTGTATAAAAAAATCTGTATATGAGATAATCCTACTAGCAAAGCTTATAGCTAGCAGCCCCGTTTCTAATTCCAAGTCTAATACTACTCACCTTCAATCATCCTAGAAATTCTCTCCTCGCATTCTCCGTACATACTAGCTCTATACTGCGCGCTTCTCCTATGGAATCCCTCTCCAAATCCAGCTTCAGAAAGATCGAACTCATCTGGAGGCTTACTACTTCTCCGACTCCTTCGTCTCACCAATCTATTCTTAGGTTTTCTACACGCTAGGACAGCAGATACTGATACTATACTAACAATGAGCAATACAGCTGCGCAGGCTAAACCTACTATTAAAGCTGTTAGATTCATATTCGATGTAGAGGTTTCTGCTGTTGGGATGGTCTCCGAAGACTGTGCATCTGAAACAAATTGTTTTTTGTAGAAATTTGGTTGGTTAATGAATTTGAAAAGACACTTGGTCCACTAGACAATCCCTATACTATGGAGCTCAGTTTAGGAATCCAGTGATGTATATAAGTACCTTCTTGTTTATGTCCAGCAAGGCTTTTGCTCTCAATTTTAAAGGTCCTCCAATAAAAACCTTCCCTGCGCATGGTATCTCATTCCAGTACATCCTTGTTTCACAGGAGAATATTGGTTGTTACGATATTCAAATTTTCTAGTACATTATAATAATTTCTATCTAATTATTGTATTATGTATCCCCGAATGCGGATTTCTTGATTATTTGTCTAGAAAGCTTGGTATATATACGACACTAAAACCAACCTAAATTGAAATTCTGGAGATTGTCTCTCCTTACTATTAAACACGAAATAACTTGTTCATAAATTGCGAACATCCTTGAAATTGCACTCGCTTAAGGTTATAATCAACAATTCCGCCATCTTGATTTCATTACCTTCACAATTAATTTAATTTGAGGATATTGAGAAACAGCAAATGCATTTTCATTTGCATTTAACCAATATATTAAACTTGAATGAAACATAACAATATTCTAATAGATCTCGTAACTTGTGTAAACTTACATCTTGTGCTAACGCTATTAACCGTTTATTTGCATTACCGCTGAAAGGAACAAGAATCGATTGTTTGGTAACGAACGAGGCGTACACTTTAGCTGTTATGAATATATATTCCACGTCATAACAATAATCTATGTATGTGCATTGGATTTGACACCAGCACCATTAACCATCAAAATATGTAGATAGTAGACGGGAAAGATTGAGGAACTACTTCATTATTTTATCGACCAAAAAGTAGATTTGTTGATTCCTCGAAATGTATCAGCTTTGTTTTTAAAAAAGTAACTCTTTATTTTCTCCCATTTGTCTATTCAATGGGTACAAGTAGTACACATTGACCAAGAAGAGGCACAGAGCTGTTGATAGAACTTATTCACTGTGGTTAATGTAGCATTATTGCCACATTTTTTTAAGTTGGTTTGGCGTGTGGTGAGTGGGTCTATAAGGTCCTCCGCCGCGACCTGCAATAGTCTATTGTGGCTCTTTCCAGATGGTTAGTGCAATCATCTCCACAAAGGCCAACTATTTATGTGGCTACACTGAATGAATGCAGCAGGCTGGAGGAATCTAGGAGGAAACCGGATATGTGTGTATATATTAGAGACATTGAAACGTGAACTTTGCGTTCAGCCTTTCAGCTTTTAGATTTATCATTGCATCTCTTCAGAATTTTGGTTTTTGGTGGAATAGTCCATATATATTTCCTAAAAATATTGCTTTTCAAATATTTAATAAACTATGTCACTTTTGTGATTTGTGGTGGAATAAACTAATGATCCAAAAATCAAGATTCTCAAAGTATTTTACCGCGAAATTTGAAATTTTGAATTGTCTTTAAATAAGAATGAGAAAGCTGGTTCCGGCAGGTCTTCTCTCATCGTCTGTTGACATAGCAAGTTTGGAAATGTGCAGTAATCCATTCAATAATTTTAACACCAGTTTGAATGAACAAAAGATGCCGTTTTATCATAGGAATCTGGATTACTACACAGTTTCCTGGAAAACAGTTCTTGGGATACAACTTCTTGAAGTACCTAACAAGTCACTGGGATACAATTCACTGTATCAAACAAACAGTTTATGGAATACATAATACAGTTATCTGAAATAAAAGTTTCCTGGGATACAAGCCCCTCTGGAGTAACAAGTTTCCTAAATACAGTTTCCTGCATACAGTTCCATGGAGTAAACAGTCCATAAGAATACATCAGTAGTACCTACATCAATAGTTACAGTACAATTTTATCTTCACAAACAAAAGTTCTAGTGTGCTAAGTATTCTTTTAGTGTTATTAACCCATCTTTTTTGTAATATCAATATAGAAATTATATACATTTTTATTATCTTGATAGTTTTATTTATTATACAGAAACTTTAAGTTCTTTTTTTTCAGTTTAAAAGTTAGCTGACCATTAAATTTGATTTTCTTTCTAATTTTCTTTTCTCATCATTTGTTTCATTGGTGCTCAACGTCAATCAACATTTTGGTTTCAACATGAGAAAATTGAGGAAAAAAAGTTCCTTCAGACTGGAGTTTCGAGGTTAGGCCTTGATATAAGCATGGCGAGAAAAAAAGACACTCAAATAAATAAATAGGTGATGCTAGAAGATCGGGTCAAGACCACCGCGAAGGATGTGAGGAGGGTGAGAACGAGGAAGGATAGCTGGATTTTGAGTACCACACCTTATAATGCACTGAAGAATACACTTTTTTGGTTTGAACTGGATTTAAGGTTTGGTGCTGGCAAAACCATAATAATCTACACTGATAGTAGACAAGCCCTATTAGCCTTGAACAGACAACGTGTTATATCGAGGCTAGTACTAGAGTGCTACCAAGATTTAGCTGACGTCTCGGCAGATAACAACATTATCCTGAGGTGGGTTAAAGGGCACGACAGGAGTGAAGGAAATCGCATTGATGATTCTTTAGCCAGGGAAGCCGCTAGACTGAAAATTCTAGGACCCAGTGACACCTACGGCCTAACGACTTCGACAATTGCGGAACTAGCCAAACGTTACACCCATGCTCAATCCCTTAAGAGATGGGATGGAATCAAAGGATGCAGTTTTGCCAGGATCACCCTGGGCGACCCTCGGAAGCTGGCGCCGAAGAAATATTTGGCGATGACCAGGAAAAACCTACTTTTAACAGTAGGATTTCTGACTGGTCACTGTCAACTAAGTAAACACCTCCATACTATGGGGCTAGTGTACACACCTCTATGCAGGATGTGTGAACAGGAAGATGAAACTGTCAGGTATGTCTTATGCGAGTGTCCGGAGTTATCGTCAATAAGAGAGTGTGTGTTCGGTGAGTCTTGGCCTACACCTGCCGATATAAAGGAGATGTCTCCCAGTGACCTGTCCACCTTCCTGAGAAGGACAGGATGGACAATGACCTAGGAGGACAACTCCTCGAGAGGATGTACAATGGGTCACATGTGGCCTAAGTGCTGTGAGCCGACACACTCACCCTCCCTACTCTACAGATACAGATACAGAAGGGTTGGTGCTTGTTTGACAGGGATGAGAGATATAATGAATTATAGGTTTTTTTTTGAAATTTTGTAAGCTATAGGATGGTATTCATGAAAAATTTGGATTGAGGTGACCTAACTTGCCATTTTTCCAAATTCATTGAATATTCATTCGATTGCTTGAACAAACTACTTCTTTCAGATTGAACTTTTTCAAGTACGAAAAAAATAAAAATAACTATTGTTGTGGAAATGCTTGAAAGCTTTATTATTGGGAAAATACTATATTAACTGTGGTAGGTGAATTTCAAGCTTGATTTTATGCTAATAAATCCTCATCTCCATGTGTGGCCTCCTTCATCACAAATTATAGTATCAATTGAATAGAATAATAATTTTTTATCTCGAAATCATTGATATGCATTTCAATAAATAACAATACATTGCATACATTTTTCAGCTTTATTGATATAGTTGAAACAGTAGAATTATATAAAATCATAACATGTTTAATTAAGCTACATATTGTTTAAATTTCAATACTTCATTTCAAATGTTTGACTACTGACTTTAGTTTTTTGTTTATCAACGTTCACAATATACCTAGACACAATCAATAATAATTTATAAATTCTAGTAGTTTTGTATTGAGTGGTAGATCTATACTGATATTACAAATGAAAATATTTGATTGCTCGTTATTGAATTCTTTGTATTGGGAATGATCCGATTAAATTGTCGTCGAAGAGTAGTCAACAGGTGGTCTACCGTTCACGTGCTTATCTAAACAACTGTGAGCTGATGAGTATAGCCAGTCAGTCGTCACAATGTTACCAGATGGACAGTCAGAAGCAGTCGAGTAGCTGCCGATAATGTCACCGTATGTGTTCGCGTTAGAATGCTTAAGTGTGTACCGATCTTAATATATCAATTGTCGTTGTCAAATTTCAAGTATTTTTCCTGGAAACTCACTATCTAGTCCAGTAACTGAAGACCTGAAAATAGGCAAACCTATTAATATATTTGTCCAATAATTTTTTTTGGTTTGATTTGTAAGTCTTGACAGGTAGGTACTTCAAAGGGAGAAAAAGTTCTCCAAGACTGCTTCTTAGCTAAGGGCCCAAAATGGCCCCTAAAGTCCCAAAAAACGGTTTTCCGTCAATATCCCCCGAAATACGCAAGTTAGACAATTTTTGTTTATATAAAAAATGAAGGTCGTTAAATTATCTACAAAAATGTTCCTATCTTTTTTTCGCAACACGAATATTTTTTGCGAAAATGGCCTTTGAAAAAACCAAAATTCTTACACCGAATATTTTTGGTGGTTTCTTACTAAATTTCTGCTCGAGGGCCTCGAAAATGCATAGACTTTCACCTCTTAGACTTTGGAGACCAATTGTAGATGGCGCCAGCAGAATACCTGCACTCGCTAAATTGTGGTGGATACACATGAAAATGCGGGCACCAATCGTTTTTTCGGCAATTGTTGGCGTATTTCACACGATATTTGTGTGTCACAGCAACACTTCGTGTCTCTTCATTCTATTAGTCAATGTTCAGTGTAATTTCACAAGGATATGAGTCGCAAATTTACTAGAAAATTGCGAAATCTTATCGCTTCATGTGGCAGTCTTGAGGGACGGCGTTTTGGCTACGAAGTCAATACCTATAGAAGCTGATAATAATAATTTTTTGATAAATGTTTTTTGCATTTTTTTTCATTTCTTGCAAATTTTTCGCAAACTTTAGAAGGAACAGTATAGGTGCAGGATTTCAGAAAAAACAAGGAATTTTCAAACAAATACCATTTATTCTTATGAAAATTAGGTTGAAAATACAAAATACATAGAAGAATTCAGAGTATGGTAAAGGCACCAGTGAATGCCAGGAACCAGTGAATGCCAGTTTTTGCAAAAATCCGCGACAAGGCGGGAGCTATAATTTTTCAACCCGAGTAACATGCTTGTTTATGCTGGAAAACGCTCTTCCTTTGCTCACAGAAATCAAGTTTTCCAAGCCTCGACTGACATTAACTATATTATCGACAACATCCTCGTTACAAACGAAGCATTTTGGAATGAAGTCCAAGATTACAATAAAAAATAAAAAAAATGAATAATAATAATAATAATAATAAATTCAAATAGTTGATTGAAAATCCAGCAAACCTTTTTCTTTATGTTCCCTCTTGATGCAACACTAGCAAGTCAAAATTGTTACTTATTCACTTTAAAAAATTCTTCTTTTTAATTGATCAATTGATAATAATAAAATATTTATATAATAATTTATAAAATATTTATATAATATTTATAAAAATCGTGCAAACGGTTACGACTGCTCCAAAAAACAACAAAGATTTAATGTCAACAAGAGCAGACCACTGGAGTAGGCACGTGGGTACACGTGGTAAGGTTAGGTACGATTTTCTCTGGCGGCGCTCAAATATGGGTAACAAGTTATATGGATGGAAAGGTCAGAATATAAGCTTTAATTGAGTGTGGGTATTGATTCTCAAAAAATTAACAGCTGAGAACAAAAAGCATTAAAAAAAGGCCGGTTTTCGCCCGTGTTACCAATTTTCCCGGTCCCTGGAAAATGAGTGCATTGTATTCCGAATAAAAATATTGGTTCAGGGAGTAGACATAGTAAGCTTTCAAATGGTGTGCATTTAATAACAAAATAATTGAACATTAGTTCTTTATTTTCGCTTGTTTACAAGATTTGTGAGAACTTCGAAAACGACTGAAAAATGCAAATAAATAAATAAACTTTTTCTTGAAACGCCACAAAGATACTGAAAAAAATTTCTAGGACCATTCAGGACCATTTAAAATAAATAAAATGTCAATGATTTAATGGAAGAGGCCAAAATATTGGGGAAAAATAACAATGGAGAACGGGGTTTAAGGTACACATATTGATACCTACGGATATTCCCATTACAATGAACTTTAAATCATCGAAAAATATTAATTTTTGACCGAGTTCTGAAAGAATTTGTCCGCCGGTTTACAAGTTAATTTTATAGACGGTAGCATTTATAGAGGTAGTGCAGCCGCGTAAGCGAGGGGACGTTTGGATGCGATTATCTCGAAAACTATTGAATTCTGGAAAAAAATGATCGGGACCATTTTTGTAGATAATTTAACGACCTTCACTTTTTACCCGAACAAAAATTTTCCAAATTGCATATTTCGGGAGATAATGGCGGGAAACCGTTTTTTGGGGGGTGTTAGGGGCCATTTTGGGCCCTTAGCCAAGGGGCAATCTTAGAGAACTTTTTCTCCCTTTGAAGTACTTGTCAAGACCTACAAATCAAGCCAAAAAAAATTATTGGACAAATATATTGATAGGTTTGCCCCTTCAGTTACTGGATTAATCTGAGATTCAATGTCTACGCTCCCAATTTATGTTCGCCAAATTATTAACAAACTCACATGTGCACTTCATAAACGTCAGTTCGTTATTAATGTTGTAAATGTTTTTTCCCTTTCGGTACAAATTGAACTTTCTGAGCATTTTATTTCGATTTTACGTTGAAAATTTTAATTTTGCTGCCTCGGGCAATTCTGTATAATTATCTCTAAAACTCCGTCCGAAATTTGTTTCATAATTATATTTACATAAATATTGATCTTATCTTATTAAAAAGAGTGAGTTTTTAATTCAAAAAACTTTGTCGGGCAAATTAATGAATTACTCGCCATTTTCAGAGAAATGAAAAACGATTTTCTTGATTGGTGATGGCTTTAATTCCGTTAATTATTCCTTAGCGGGTATTTATTGTTGGCGAAAAAATACAAAAAAGAACAATTATGTTTCTCCTCAAGACAAATGAGATAGAATTTCCTCGTTCAGATTTTGCTTGACTCTTACTTGATGGAAGTTGTGGTATCTGATAATAACGATTATAATACGAGGGACAAGAAAGAAGTCGATACATACTTTAATTTTATAAATAAAATATAGAGCAGTACGCGAAAGCTTGAGACAAAACAAAGACTAATAACCAGGAAGCAACAAAATCAATATTAAATTTAACTCTTCAAGTTATACCTATCTGGTTATTACAGGATGTTCACAGGGAGAAGTGGCATCCTCGTTAATGTTGACGAACTGTGGTTTGAGAAATTCAAGAATACCCTTTGTGACATTGTCCGAACTATACAAATAGCTGAACCAAACCTTGATTGGACATTGTTTTTCACAATTCTTATATTACAAACAAACCAAAATGGTATTTGTAACCCTTCCAGTATAATTATTAGAAAACCTCCAACCCTTCATTGTTTGGATTCAGCGTCAAAGGACGTGGATAGTTCAATTTGTAGATGAAATTCAAGACATACAGAACGCGTATTTAGTTACTGTTACTGTCGCCCTTAATTAAATAAACCTTTTCCCTCGCGACCTTCCGACTGTGACTCTAAATTCACCTATTTCCAGTGTTCGGGGGCATTTACACGCTATTTCGACATTAGAAAGCCTAAGGATCATCGAGGCGTTAACGACAACCGAATACAGTGTGTAACGAAACTATAAATTCATGGGTGGAGTTACCAACTTGAGCTAATTTTATTTCAAGTGAAATGTAAACCAAACAAGTCTTTGGAAAGTTTATTTATGCGTCTACAGATATCGTTGCAAGTACAATTTGAGTCCCTTCTCAGTAATGGAAGGATATAGGCTTAAGAACTTGTTTCCAACTCATATTAATATGGTACTAGCTTTCTATAAAGCAGCTGAAGCAAGTTTTTAATTGTAAATTTTCAATACTCACCATCTCCGTTATAATTTTCCAAGAACAATTGGTTTTCTACTCTAACATTTGGTAATATCACAGGAGGGTAGCTTTTTCCTTTTGCATTTTCAGCATACACCGCTACTTGGTAGTCTTTACCTGGTTGAAGACTGTGTAGGCGAAAAACTGGTCGTTCCCCTAGAACACGATAGTTTGGAGGTGGTAGATCACCTACAAAAAAGTTTATCTATCAACTACCACTCAATCACAAAAGTAAATTACTCTGGAATTAGTCTACCCAAACAAAACCAGAAGCATATAACACACT
>CAJUYG010001661.1:0-11887 GCA_910591675.1 Galerucella calmariensis | reverse complement strand
AAATATTTAAAATATTTACTTGAAGCGGTGACATTGTATTTTTAAAATAATTCCCATTACATATCCCCTTGCAAAATGGAAATGGATGGGAAATTATTTAGAAGAATCTTGAACTGGCAGTGAAATGATAGGTACTCAAGAAATAAACTGCTACATTTTAAAAAACAATGTAGAAATCTACCTTTTGATATTAGGTCATAGTTTCAATTACTCCAAATTTTGAGCCTGTTCCAAGGTCAAGTACTATCGATTTATTTCAAGTCACCAAAATTTCTGCCGTGTTTCGTGTTGCCTAAAGTCGTGTTTCTTCTGTTACTGTGATTGAGATGTGTTATTTATGTTCAAAATAATTACGTATGTGCTACTATCGGGCTTAGATTTATTACTCATGGCTTATTTGACAATAGTTACTGACCCAATTATTTATGCAAGCATATATGTGTGATAATTGTACAGAGTGTTCAGGGTATTTTGATAAGAACTAGTACATTAGTACTTTTAGTACTTTCTTATCAATTTTTTCACAAGTCTGATAAGCATCGTAGTGAAGCATGGACTTAATCTGGAATATCTTCAACTCAATCACTTCATAGATCAGAACGCTTTTAAATATCACGCTGGTTAAACAAACCAACGAGAGAAAGTTTTTAGTTCTGGTTTTTTCTCATCTCCTCTCATATCGTTTATTACGGCCTTAGCGCCCAGTTCAATTTTGATCAAGGATACAGAAGACAAAGGATTATCAATATGTCGGATAGTCAAGCATCCATTGAAGCACAGCTCATGTGTAATCAGTGGTTGTGTGGGAATGCCTAGACAAACTCGATGAGCTAGGCGAGAACAATATAGTAAGATGTACTATGGATTCCAGGATGCTCTGGAATAGAAGGAACTGGAATAGCAGATGAATCAGCAAACAGGGGGACTGAAATACCCTTCTGGGGGTCTGAATCCTTTAGCGGAATCAGCCCCAATGTAATATTGGAAGAAATAGGTGAGGCCAAGAAAAAGAGAATATCTGACCATTGGAAAGATCTAGTAGGGCTAATACAATCAAAGACTCTTCTGGGTGACTACAACCTGTTGAGATCAAATGAATGCATATAAGTCAAAGTAAAACTGCGCTGAGAGTTTTAACAGGTATCCTAACGGGACATTGTCACCTGAATGGTTAGGTTAGGTGGAGAAATAAGAATGCAGATTTTGTGGCATGGAAGGAGAAACCTCCATCCTTATACTTTACAACTGCACAGCACTTCCGAATCCTAGAGTACAGCACCTGGGAGATTACTGGATAAAAGAGGAACATTTACCCAAGTTCATGCCTGCAGACATCATAAAATTTCTCCTGGAAATAGGATTTAAAAAGCTACAAGTTTCTGAGACTCTCCTCAAAAACTGAGTAGAAGTAAGGGGGCACAATAGATCTTTTAGGTCTCAGTGAATGTCACCCCAAAAAATACATACATACATACATACGACCTCGACAATAAATGGAGAGTTTACTTCGTACACTATGCTGTATTCTTTATAACCACTATCTTGAAGTTACACTGGACTGCATTCTATTTTGTCTGTCGTCATTTAACATCTGCTTTTATAGGTATTTTTATACGTTATCATTCGCTTCCTGAATTACAGAGCAATCTGCAAACTACAAATATACAACGACAACGACATGAGCACGCCCACCCAGACTCTCGTTTGCTTCTGTTGACTGTACTTTTATTGTGTGTTCACCGAAAAATGTAATTCACTTAATTTCTATTCCATTATTAGTTTCTAGTCAACAAAATGTAAATTTTTCTCCCAAATGAGAGCCTGGTTTTCAAGAGAAGTACAATATTTATTTTTCATCAGATAAGATGGTATAAAAATAATAAAACGAAAGCTCCCTTTTAACTTCCAATCTCTGAATTTGCAACTTTAGTATTACAAGAAAAACAAATCAGAGAACATGTTTTCAGTGGCGTTTAAAGTGAGACTCGAAGATGACAGTTTTGGCGGAATCTTTTCATTGTCTGTACATAATAAAGTGATATTAAAGTATATGTTGAAAGTGTATTGTGTTGGGTTATAAAGTATTATTTTATTCCATAAAAACTAATTCACATAAGTTACTTATTAAAGCATTTATTGAATCGATAGTGATTAATTATTGCTAGTTTCTCACTCCAGTAAGCAATACTAACCTTGATCACTGAGCGTGGTAACACCTGGAATACTGGAGGGCACGGAAACATCAGAAACTTCCAGGACGAAACTTTGGTGTAATCCGCCATCTTTGCCGGCTATACAAGACACCTCCAGACCCTCTCCATGTGTCGCGTTTCTAACAAGACAACTTCTCGGCGATTCAGGGGCTTCTGAAAGTATTACTCACTTCGTACAAGAAAACTTTATATGTATATATAGGAAACTTTGTTTCCGGATTGTCGTGGAATTCAGCACAAATATTATACAATAAAACGACTTATATATTTGATTCAATGTATGCTGTTGGTACATAGAGTATTTAATGACAAGAAAGTTGTATAAATCTTCAATTCTCTACACTGAGAAATTTAATATAAACTTCTTACGTATAGTAATTAAGAGGCTGCCCAAGTAACAAGCGAATAATTCTAGATGGAAGCATATAGTTCAGAAAAAATGATAGAGTTTAGTCTATTCTAAGCATTATTCTATGGAATAATTTCAGCCTTCCTCAAAAGACGACTTTTTAAGACTAAATATTGCAACCAAGTAGCAATGATTGCTAGTAAGTCTTGAAAAGTAGCCAAAAAATTGAGATCATGACTTTAAAAAATGCCAAAAAATTTAAAAGCCAAATTGGAATTTAGTGTGGTCATAAAATATTTGAGTGCTTCAATTAGTTCCATTTATAAGCAATACTATAAAGTTTTGTATTGGAATTAATTTGGATTTTAAATGGAAATTGATTTTATAAAAAGCCTACAGTACTGCTAACCTTAATGTGATTGTAAATCTCAATTCAGTTGAAAGGTTTCATGATATTTCAGAAATCATTATAGAACATGCAGAAAAAGATTGGAATAAAAATGAATGGAAAATTACAAAACTACGGAAATTTGGACGAACAGGTGCGTATTACAGGCGTGTACATGAAAGTAGTAACGCAGCTAAAAGTTACAACGAAGTAACTATAGACACAGAAGATCTGGTTCTTGGACCACGTCTCTCTATTGGCCTTGTCGTGGGACTCTTTTTTAACAGGCTAATACCACTAGGTCCTGGTGAAAAATTTGTTGACAATCCATTACTCAAAACACAATAATCTTCTTTTTCTTAAACTTTATAACTCGAAAGTTTTCACAAAGCATCAATTTAATCCATCACATATAATATTATCAATCATACCAACTGAAAATTCTATAAAAAACTTTAATTTCAATTGGATGTATATAATTCATTGATAGGTATCAAAATTGAATACCTATGACAACACTTTAATTCATTATGAAATTTATAAAGTATATTTTGCTCACAGTTATCACTGGCCCCCATGTTTTCAGGAAGTATTCCATCCACATTTTATAAAAAAGTAAGGTTTGCAGAGATTTCTAATGGTTCACAATCATATTTTCCAGTTTCAAAAACAATAATAATTGTCATAATATATATTGAAGGAAAGATCGCTGCCATCACAGTTGACGATGTTTGTTTTTGTGAACACTTACATAACTGTTGGCATAAATTTCCAATATCAATTTAATATTTATCCAAAAAACAAAACTTCATTACATTCTCACGAGTAATGTTTAACTGCGCATGATCAAACGACTGCTTCTTCATATCGCTTTGACAGCCAATGTTGGCAATCAAATCTAATAAAATGCTTTTTTGGTGCCAATTTATGGCTATTCAGGCCTATAAGCTATCAAATCTACTTTAATGGCCAAATCGCGCGCTCCCTTTAGGCAACGATTACGTAATGAACGCTACATGTAGAAACTTTAGTGGATGGTTTCAAATGCCTATTAGCTTCAAGAGTGACACAAAAGTCGATTTTAAATCTACTTCGATGCTTTTTGTGTTACTTGGGTGGTGTATGGAAAGTGTTGAAGAAGGTTTGCAGTCCTCAAGTATCAGAAGGAAATCTTTGTATTGGTTCAATATAAGCTGAAAGCTGTGCCACACCTATCGGGAATATTATCAATGATTGATGAGATAATTTCAACTCGATGGTTCAAAAATCATTCGTGAAAGATGGGAGGAATTCAACAAATGCTGCTAGGTTAAGTGATGTATGGAATGAAAAGAAGTTGGAATTTGATGAAAGCTTGAAATTTTATTATGGACTGGAAGTAAAACGCGAAGGAGCGTATAGAAACATTACAGTTTACTGATTATAAATTGAGTTTTGATTGATAAATCATCAAGTAATAGATAATTTGGAAGATATATCATGATTTTCCCATTTATCACAACCAACAGCCTTATGTTGAATACGTTACTGGGCTATTCCATCACCAATCGTTTTCCTTCCGAAATCAATCTCCGAAAATTAGAAAAACTCCGTGAAATGTGTCAGTTGGTTTGAGTGTACAACTCAAAATTATCTATATTGAATTTATAGAATTTTATAAGAAATGTATGAAATTCTGGAAGGTATATGAAAGTATTCACTCCTGCAAAATGTGATAAACATGATAAAAAGTTGATTTGGGAAAATGGATTGGAATACTGCCAAAGATTCATGGACAAAAAGTTTGTATGTACCTACAAGAAGAAAAAGTAACACTTCATACTGACCTTTTAGAAAGAAATTTTGAAATAAAAATTTCTGCTTGCAGGAGAGAAGGTATTGTACTGTTTTACAGAGAGTTTGAGCTCAGGAAGGGCATTAAGTGTGAGATTTGTTCTGAAAAGTGTATTTTCGGAAATTTCACGACTCCATTTGGAGGAGAAAAAAAAGGTAGAACGTGTCGCGGGACACACGGTAGGAACTTTAGTTCCTTTTGAGCAAAAATTATGTAATACATCTGACGTTATAGATAAACAATTTGCATATTCCTCAGTGGTTGAGTACTAAGCGAACCAGACTCTCACGCGGTAGACCCGGGTTCAATTACCCGTGAAGGAGTTTTTTTTATTGTTAATTTTATTTTTAAATAATCATTCTCTTTGATATTAATAACGACAACAGGTAGACGTTTGAAATATTTAGCAGAATATTCATCATTATAGATAATGGTACGGTACCCTTCATGAGGGAGTCCGACTGGCAACATCTACTTATAACAGCATCGTATATTTAAAAAGGGGAACTATAGTATTATACAACCTGGACATTCAAGAACTGTACGTTTACCACAAAAAAATTAGTGGAAACATAAAATGGAATTGTTGAATTTTCAATTTGAAGTTATATTACAGTTTATACAAATTTTAATTTTCTAGATTGTTTTCTTAAGTGGGTCGTAGGAAAAATATGCTGTTCGACTCGTGTGGATTGTCCATATCGCACTTAAACGATTGAGCACTCCGCCTACGGCGTCGTGCGCTCAAACTTCGTCCTCGTGCGATAAGGCCATCATATCCACAATAGTTGCACAAACTACTATTACTATCAAAATATGCCCTTTTACATTTGAAAACAACCTGCCAAATGTCAAATAAATTTATCCATTTTAAAGTTATCGAATTAAAACATTCCAGTTTCCAAAATTTCAACACCCTGTATTTCGAAAAGTGAATGTGCTAGACCCCTTAATCCTCATGTCATTTTGTCCAATTTTACGAGAAGAATCTACACGCAAACGTTGTAATAACCATTAACGTTCGAGATGCTTATACCATTTTTTGCGCGATCGTATTGAAATAAATTCCGAATAAAATAATTCAAATTCCTTCGAAATGAACGAAATGTCAAAAGTGACATTCATACTTCTCGATCAGTTTAAAATATATTTTGCATTTTGGTGAAATTGTTTTTATGCTATTTATTACTTTTCGACGTCTGAACGGTAAGTATTTTAAACACAACCTACCGTCCTGACAACCGATGCTGTAAATAAACAAAAAAGATCAGTCGTGCAAAAAAAATTATGGAAATAATAGTAAAAATTTATCCGATTCAAGTAGATCACCAGCACTGCGAATACCAGCTTTGCATAGAATTTTAATATAGCATCGGTGGTTCACTGGTAGAATGCTCGCCTTCCACGTGGGCGGCCCGGGTTCGATTCCCGGCCGAAGCATATGAATCGCTGCTTCGTAAACGAGAGAGGGAGACTCAGGAGAGAGCACACACACGCAAGCAAGGCACATAGCGAAGCAACGCAGCATAACGTAACGTAATGTAACGTAACGGTTAGACCTTTTGCGTCGCGATCCCCGGTCGTTCAAACATAACGTGACGTGAAGAGCTAAAGTTCCAAAAATTATTTCATACAAAAACAGACTAAGGCAGTCAATTTCTTGTCCCAAAAAACCCCGCTGGGCGAATTTTGAGCATTTTTTATGTCGAAAAACATTTTTTTGTCGAAAATTTTGAATCAAGGGGTAGGTATGGGAATAATTAATATAAACTGACTTCTGCTAACTTCCTTATTGTTCGCAATTATGGACACAAAATACACTGGAATATGTGAAATTTTCCCCTGAATCCATTGCCGAAGACTAGAACGGCCTATTTAACATATTAGTTGACTTATGAGAAATTTTTTTTCTGGAATGTGGATTTTCGGAAATTTCATGACCCCATTCGGAGGAGAAAAAATTATTTCATACAAAAACAGACTGAGGCACTCGATTTCTCGTCCCAAGAAAATCTCTCTGGGCGAATTTTGTGCATTTTTTATGCCGAAAACAATTTTTTTGTCGAAAATTTTGAAGCAAGGGGAAATATATACTAAAAACTGGTTTCCGCTAACTTTCCTATTGCCGATAATTATGGACTCAAAATAGACTGGAATATGTAACATTTTGAGTTAAATCGATTGCCAAAGACTAGAACGTTCTATCTATCATATTAGTTGAGTTATGAGCATTTTTTGTTTTGGAAAGTGGATTTTTGAAAATTTCTCGACTCCATTTGGAGGAGAAAAAATTATTTTATACATAAACAGACTAAGGCACTCGATTTCTCGTGCCAAAAAACCCCTCTGGGCGAGTTTTGAGCATTTTTTATGTAGAAAACAATTTTTATGTTATGTGAGTTTCACAATAAAAATTGATAAATATCTGAAATTTTTATCTTTTGAAATGAATTCATTTTCCATATTTCCTACACATTTTATTCCATTCTAGTGTGAGTTTCTTCATTTAATATGAAACATTTTTTCTATATAGCCTCAAGACTGCATATTTTTTACTTTCACAGCCACTAAATATAATAATTTTCAACTTAAAAAAAATCCCTCCAATAATTTTCCAAAAGAAGCTAATGTCTATTAGGAATATTTCTTATCCCAAAGCGCTCAAAATTCACACTTTCTACGACCACTATCGAAAGTCATTTTTTGTGCCTTGAAAAGCAACTGCAATATTGATGGTTTCCGCAAGATGTCGTAATTTGACATTATTGGCGCTCTTAAGGGAAATCTATCGGCAGCGATTTGACAAAATATCGAAGTATTTTTGGCAAAGAATTTTGAGGTAATGGATGTATTGAAAATTAAGGAAAAAGTATATTATGTATATTAATGTTGAACTTAGAGTTCTCATCGAATAAAAACTTTGAAATGCTAACCAAATTTTGTTGAAAAAATACGAATCATGAGGTAATTACACATATTTAGCAAAGTTTGAGCCCTTGTAAAGAGTTAAATATGGATTAAATGGAAAAACTAATTGATAAGAAGTCTAATTTGAAGCTTTATGAATACTATATAAAAATCTCAGAATCCTCAATTTACTTATGACCGTACAAGGTCGAATTTGGTAGATGCCCCTTAAGCAGAAAGTAACTTTGGCACACGCCTTATTTTATTTATAGATGAAAGAGAGCTAGTAATTATTTAACTGTAGATTAAAATATTTTAGTTAATTTCCTGATATGTTAAAGCTTCCAACAGTGTTTTCCGTAATAATTGAATGAGAAATAGGGAAATCTAAAAAATTTCTGGCATCAATGTAATAAGTCTTACCTACGTACATAGGTACATGAATCTGCAACATGGAACGAACAATGGCAACTTATTTTATTTTGGTGTGATCGTAGGAAAAATCTTGTGTGTATTTCAAGCAGAAAGTCCTTTGGTAGTCTCGACAGATTCCCAACTTCCTGTCTCGCCTGCCAAAGTACTACTTTTCGCTCTTGATACACAAATAGCTATTTTTTCACGTTTTATTTAAATGGAAATTTGCAAATGGCAACCGACACCTTTTGAAATGGAGCTGGAATTGTCCTTTTAAATTCTTGTTGCTACTACGACTTTTCTTAAAACCACACATTTTTGTACAAATATTACAATTCGATAACAATCAAAACAAATGCGAGTTACGACAACTCATAAGTAATAATGGGGACGGAAAGCTGGCACATTTTGTGTTTACCAAACGGAAAATGACGATAATGCTGAATGGCATACAAACCAAGAAAATGATTGCCATGTAATAGCCAGGGGATTATACCATATGATGCGTTACAGCTTCGAAGTTGTTCATTTGAAGATTGTGACATTTATTGAGTTATAGTCTACGGAAAGCGGTTTGCGGTTAGTTGCTTAGATTTCCATGGGAAATTCCGTGGAAAGAGAGAGTTAGTGTAACGTATTTCATCTGTTTGAGGTTGTGATATTAAAAAATAAATAGAGTGATTGCGGAGATTTGAGTTCAGTCTTCAGGAGTAATAACCCAAGGACATTGATAATTGTTCGAGAAAATTTTATGACAGATTTCGAAAGCTTGTTGCTTGGAAACAGATAGACGCCGTAGGCGGAGGTCTGTTGCCTACAAGCAGCAAACTTGAGAAAGTTGTCATAAAATTTTTGAGCATTTATCAATGTCCGAGGGTTATTCGGATACAAAATTTTTCACCAATTATAGAATTACAATTAAATCGTGACATTTCCAAATATTAAATATTCGAAACTTCAAAATCGAAATAAATCAATATGTATCCATAGTAACATGAAAATAGCACATGGTCTGTTATCAGTGTGATGTTGACATGATTGGGTGAAATTGTTCATATGATAAAAAATGAGGAAATTTGATTGGCTCATGGAACTGTCAAAAAATTTTCAAAATAATTCATTCCATTACTATATATGATTTTTTTGGTCTCAATTCTCAATTTGTATCTATCTCAGCCTTTATCTTTCGAATTTTTATTTTGACTTGTCCAATGTATCCGATGCACATGTATTTCAATTTTTGGTGAATGCGTTCAATGCTCCTTCACCATTTCTTCAATTATGATGAGGGATTGCTACTTTATTATTTTATACAGTGTGGAAACCACTTATGGAATAAAATTCTTTATGTCATTATTTTATAAAATTATAAAAATTGCCGAGTCACATCAACTTTTGAATTGAGTTGTGCGTTACAGGGTTACAGGGTGATTCACGCAAGTATGCCATAGTCGGTGTTGTTTTTTTAATGAAACACCCTTCCTAATGAACCAATTCCAACAAACTAAATAATGTATTGTTAATTATGAATCATACAGGGTGGAATTTTTATTTCTACAGTTATTAAACACATACATAAAATACCTGATGTATTTGATTTTAATGCATTAAAATAAATGCTCAAAATGTTCTCCACCTAGTTGTTGGCAATAGCACAGTCTCCTAAAAAACTCCTCCTCAACTTTGTTTAAAGTTTGAGGTGAAATATTCCGTATTTCTGTAGTTATCGTGTCTTTTAGAAAAATATTTTTTACTTTCCATTTGTGTAAAATCGTTTTGAAACATCTACAGATCTGTAGCCATCTGATTGTGCATTGAACTCCCTCTCAAACGTTGTCCAGGCCTGTTCCTTATTCTTCCAACTCAATGCATCTGTTTCCTTGCATTCTATTATGTGATTGTACTTTCTCATTGAATTTAAGCACATTATTTTCTCATTTTGAGAGATATATGTTGACCTTTTCTTCTTTCCGCTCATATTGAAAACTCCAACCTTCTGTTGGGGTAATTTTACAAATATAAATATCTAATAGTTGTTATATTTGACACCACTATTACCAACAAAATTGGTATTTTTAAAATTATTCCTGAATGTCAAGATACCAACTTAAACATAACACGTAATTAACTAACTAGTACCTTAACCACAAATGGCGCAACACTTGACATTTAATCAATGGTTAAAGTTAATCATGAGTTAGTAAAGCCAAAAGATAACTGCAATCGGTGCAAACAGCAGTAAGTGGAATGAAGTGTGATATAATATAATAGAATGGAATGCAAAATAATTCAACAGAATGCTATAGAATGGAACGGAATGGAATTGAATCATAAAATGCTTCTATTTATAAAGAAAAAAGTCTCTCCATATTTGTGGTGTATCTGGTGAAAGATACACCTTGTAGAATACTCTTTTTTCGAAATCCGACAATTAGTCTAGTCAACAAGTGCCTTTTTGGCCAACTTTTTTCAGCAGTCTCCGAAAATTATGATCGAGGTGTCATTCGATTTGGGATGGCATCTAGATGATTTTTGAAAAAAATGAAGTTCCGCAAACAAATATTGCAAGAGTTATTAACAATTAACTAAAAAAAAGGGGGTCTAGTCTTTTGCAAATATCGCAAAAACGAATAAAGATTTTTCAAATTAAAAAAAAGATTTGAAAAGAGGAGGAAATTTCCTAAAAAAAAACCCGACCCCCGGAACTGTAGGACCAATATTTATAATTTTACCAGAGGGATGAAAATACGGCCGAAAACGGGTGTTCTGGCTTCCGTAAGCCACGCCTACTTTGGACATTTTATTAATAGAAATTATTTTAACCTATCAAACATGAAATTTAGGGAATGAAAAAATTCAGGGGCTTACTGGATAGATAAATGAACAATAATCCACCTGAAAAAAAATTTTATCACAATTTTTCAATTAGTTATTCAATTGTTAACTAATAATTTTTTTCTGCTTGATCATGAACATTGAAAGTGTGATAATTGTTTAACTATAAATTTGAGATTTTTCTCCTCTCTTGGAGCAATTCTTGAAAGGCTTCACAATAGATCCCCGTTGGAAAAATTGAAAAATGTTTATTTTTCAGGTTTTTATTAGTAATTATCGTTGTTGCAAAATTAAAAACTTAAATTAATCATTTCCAAATATTATTAATGATCCGTTTTTATGTTATTAGAAGCTGCATGAAAATAATTTTTTTTGAATGTTTATCTGTTATTGTTTGAAAAATTGTTATAAACAAATGCGTTGTTTATTAGATAATTGAAATTTTTTTATGGAATTTCAATCTTTTATACAAATAATAATTTTTAAAAGGAAAATTGTTCCTCAAGAAAAATTTTTTATTACTTAAAAACGCATTTGTTAATTAACAATTATTTTCTCCCACTTCTAATTATTAAGGAACAATTTTTTTTTTAATTATTATTTATTTTTCTTTTCGATGTAAAAAAAAAATTTTATTTATTTTTTCATTGTTTATCTAATAAACAATTTGTTATAAACAAATAAATTTTCACCTTATATTTTTTTTTCTATTCTACTTACTGTCAAAAAAACATATTACATAACATAAAAACGGATCATTAATAATATTTGAAAAAAAAATTTTTTTCCAATGATTCATTTAAGTTTCTAATTTTCCAACAACGATAATTATTAATAAAAACCTGAAAAATAAACATTTTCCAATGTTTCCAACAGGGATCTATTGTGAAGCCTTCCAAGAATTGCTCCAAGAGAGGAGAAAAATCTCAAATTTATAGTTTAACAAT
>CAJUYG010001660.1:57588-70669 GCA_910591675.1 Galerucella calmariensis | reverse complement strand
TAACCGAAATAATGAATTTATTCCATTTGGCTTTTACACACTGTATAAATACACATGGTATCCAGCTTCTTATTGGCATCGTATTGGTAAGAGATGTTGAATAAAAATAACTTATCATAAAGTACCTGCTGTAGCAAGTCTATCTCAGACGAAAACGAGTTAGGTCATAATTTGGTTTAGCCAAAATACCTTGAATGAATTAGAAGCGTTTCACTCTCACCTACACAGCAGAATAAAAAAATGTGGCTTATGAGCAATGTCGGAGGACAGTGGGATGCACATGGGTTCAGTCACCCCGTGTGGTCACTTGGATCTACACTGCAATAATAAGACCCATGTTAACGTAGTATGGAGCAATGCATGGGGACCGAAGGTTCTACAAGCAACGGCCATCCAAAAATTATATCAAATACAGCGAATGGCTTGTTTAAGCATCACAGGAGCCATGAGAACAACACCAACCGCAGCAATGAAACTAATTACTAGTCTGACACCTCTGGACCTGTACGTCAAGGGGGTTGCGTTAATGGCCATGGTACGAATGCGCCCGGCTGGTGTAAACCCCGAAGTAGGAATGGGCCAATTGAGGTTAAGCCTATGGCAGGAAGCGCTCACTGCGCTACCTCTGCTGCAGGCAGCCAACGATGCAATTGAACCCAGGATTGTGTTTAATAAACCCTACAAAATACAAATAAAACAGACCTCAGAGTCAGATGCTGCAAATGCAATACGCATTAATGTTTTCAATTTCAGAAGTTATTTAATTATTTTCATTCTCAACCTATTTCAACTTTTCAAGCTAACTCACTATGCGGAAACATGAAAACTCCTACTCTCTTCGGGTTCTGGCGCCAAATAAAAAAATCCCCTTTTTATATAATACGAATGAGAATTATATAATTTATTTTATTATTAAATTTCAATTTCACTATATTTACTTTTTCTTTCAACTGTACCAAAAGATGATAAAACACAAAATCTATCATTTTTTAATGAAAAGATTGTTCTTTATAGTTTTAATAAAAATTGATGCGCCCATGTATTTCTATGACCATAGAGAACACATGAAAAGCGTATGTCTATGACATTTAATCTTATAATATAACCTTAAATTTAATGTGCTGTGGCTGTGCTTTCAATCAAGATTTAGAACAAGTTGTAATATTGTTAGAATAAAATTGATATACGAAAAGAGCTATTTAATAAATTTAAATTATAAACAATCACACACTAAGTTACATGAACAAGTACAAGAAATGAAGATTTTAGTGAAAAAAATAACGTTAAAATGATTCATTGTTCAACAAGAAACTTAACCTACAAAAAACAACAATTGGATTGATCTAAATCTAAAATAGTTTTTTTTAAATTGTCACGGAAAACGTTCATTAGCTGTACAGCTGACCGAATATTGTTTTTATTTATTTATTGGTACCAATAATTGAAATTCACTAACCTTGTGCACTATATTATGGAAATATCGGAGTTCTGAACAATTTCAGATGGGATGGGATCTATTGGTTCAATTTCTGGACAATTTCTTCTGGTAAATATTCTTATTATTTCATTTAATCATTAATTTATCTCTTCAATTTACCTAATTACTGAATATTGGATAGTTTTGGATTTTTCTTCAATTTCTATTTAAATTTTCCTTTCTTTCTGCCATATATACAATTCTCTCCACCCCAACAAACTCGCGTCCCCCAAACAAACTTTCTCATTATCTCGTTGCTATGTGATTTTTAATTGTTACTTGATTTCTTAAATTTTTTAAAATTTTTGAGCTTTTCTTGTAATAAAATTCTTTTTACCCGATTTCTTCCATCTATTTCTTTTTACAATTCTTCATACACTTCTTATCATCAAAATTTTCCCAAATGAACATTTTTGAATTACCTTTTACTTACAAACATCTAAAAATGTGAATTGACCTTTTTCATTAAAATTTAATATTTCTACAACCTGTAATTCAATTATTATTCATGTAACCTTTTTAAATTGACTTTTTAAATCTAATTCTACCATCCGTTAACATAAACTTGTTTTAAATCCCTTTCGTTTTGAATATAAAATTTCCTTATTTATTAACAAAAACAAAATGAATTATTTATTTCTATGTTCAATTATTAAAATTCCACAAAACTATTTGACATAGGGTAGTTTAATTGGGATAATATATATGTCATCCTGACATATTAACCTATAAAATGATATTTTGACATAATAACTTCAAAATTTCTAAATCATAAATAATTACTTTTATTATTTCAATTAAATTTCTGTTCCAGGTCAAATATTTGTGGTACTGAAGAGTTATAAATAGTTATAGATATTTATAAGCCAGTACACTTGTATGAAATAATTTCTTCTATGATAGAAGTTCAAAGTAGGTACTTTATTCTATTTTTTTCTGTATTTTTATTAAATAAAACATCTTTCTATAAAGAATTTGATTTTGTATTCTATTTCCTTCTTGCAGTGTAACAGCAAATATAGCTTATTGATATTTCTTCCCTAAATACTTGTTTGTTAATATAATGCTCTAATAATTAAATTAATTATGCTACTTGTGATTTGGTAATTTCAATATCATTTCAATGCAGATGGCTCAAAAATGGAAGAAGGCTCAGGATGCGGAGTTTACTCCAGAGCACTAAGCCTAAAGATTAAGTGGGGAATGGGAAACAATACCAGCGTGGTTTAAACAGTATCTCAATATCCGCAAAATAACTAACCAGAAAAGGAATTTCTGACAAAAACATAGCAATCTGCACCGATAGTAGACAAGCCCTATTAGCCTTGAACAGACAACGTGTTATATCGGGGCTAGTACTAGAGTGCCACCAAGATTTAGCTAACGCCTCGGCAGGTTAACAATATTATCCTGAGGTGAGTTGAAGAGCATGACAGGAGTGAAGGTAATCGCATTGCTGATTTTTTAGCAAGGGAAGCGGCTGGACTGAAAATTTCAGGACCCAGTGACACCTACGGCCTAACGACTCCGACAATTGCGGAACTAGCCGAACGTTAAACCCATGCTTAATCCCTTGAGAGATGGGGTGGAATCGAAGGATGCAGTCTTGCTAGGATCACTCTGGGCGACCCTTGGAAGCTGGCACCGAAGAAATATTTGGCGATGAGCAGGAAAAGCCTACGTTCAACAGTAGGATTTCTGACTGGTCACTGTCAACTAAGGAAACACCTCCATACTATGGGACTAGTCGACAAACCTCTATGCAGGGTGTGTGAAGAGGAAGATGAAACTGTCAGGCATGTCTTATGCGAGTGTCCGGAGTTATCGTCAATAAAAGAGTGTGTTTTCGGTGAGTCTTGGCCTACACCTGCCGATATAAAGAAAATGTCTCCTAGTGACCTGTTCACTTTCCTGGGAAGGACAGGATGGACGATGACCTAGGAGGACAACTCCTCGGGAGGATGTACAATGGGTCATATGTGGCCTAAGTGCTGTGAGCCTACACTCACCCTCACATATAAAAGCATTTCCATTTATAAGAGTGAGATAGTTCATTTTTTCATCCTGTTAATATGGGTTGCTTTGTATGTTTTAAAACATTTCCAAAGGAAAACTGAACAGTAAAATTACTGCAGCTCATATGTTGAATCTTGTCATACTCAGAAAACAATCTGTCTAACTCCACCGAACAATAACACAAGAGGAATTCAATAAATGTGGAAAAGGACCAAATTAACAAGAACACTTTTTATTAAACCAAAATGTAATTAAATTCAAGCAGTGAATGGTTAAGGGGGCAATTACTGTTGAAAAAATAATAAATTTTCAACTCTAATTCAAACCAAATTGTCAATTGTCTTTGTAAACAGAAAAACAATGATTATTGAGCAAAAGAATGTGACTTTACAAATCAACTCGAGAATTGAGTGAAACAATGTAAACAATAATGGAATCAATTCAAAAAGTTTTCAGTTGTATTACTTGGATGCTCAATGTAGCGTTTTCATGTTGAGTTTTCCGATGATAAAACATTTTCCTCGACTTTATTACTATTGAATGTTTTTTTAAAGTTGAAAATTGCTGGAAAATCCAAGATACATTTAAGTTGTCGTAGTTTTCTGGTGAATATTGATTTTTTATTCCAATCGAAAATATTCAAATGTAGTAATTGAATCGTGAATGAGTTCATGGATACAGAAAGTAACCATAATTAGAATTCATTCCAAAATTGGAGGATTCAATAATTATCTATGCTTATTATAAACTATCTACTCACAAATTACAGATACTAGATATAGTTTCCTGCCAATCTGACCTAATTCAACTTTATTCAAAAATTTCTTCTAAGGTAGCTAGAGCACTTTGAAGATGACGGCCTTGAATGAGGTTTTAAGTATAAAAATAATGTCAAAAAAACCGCGATCTACAAACTTGAAACTTGTTACATCACTGTTTGATTTACAAAAAAGCTTATATCCAATATACGTCTATTATATAAAGCGTTGCTGAAAAGTTTCGCACCAAGGGATTACCTTTGAAACGGATGAAGGGAAAGTTATAAAAACTTTAGGACGATGAATGAGACTCTATTCTGCATATTTTAGAGCGAATGTCAAATGTTTTTGACGTCAGCGTTTAGCGTACGGCCGCCATCTTCAATTTTTTCAAATGACAACCTAGGTCGTGTAGCCCATCACAAAAAAGCTTCTTTTTTTCCAAAAATAGTCCTGATGTATAACTTGACTCGGATATTATGATAGAAATTTAACAAAAATATTAAAATTATTATTTTAATTAAAACTGCGTGTTACAGATATTTATAAACTAAACAATTATTTAAGTTGCAAATACTTCACTACAATAAGTGCTCAAAATGCTGGCCATTTGTTTGTTGACAATGATACAATCTCTCTTCGAAGCTACGAATAGAATCGTTGATCATTGGTGGAAAAAAGGTAGAACGTGTCGCGGACACACGGTAGGAACTTTAGTTCCTTTTAAGCAAAAGTTATGTAATACATCTGACGTTATAGATAAGCAATTTGCATATTCTTTGGTGGTTGAGTAGTAAGCACACCAGACTATCACGCGGTAGACCCGGGTTCGATTCCCCGCGAGGAATTTTTTTTATTGTTAATTTTATTTTTAAATACTCATTCTGCTTGATATTAATAACGACAACAGGTAGACGTTTGAAATATTTAGCAGAATATTCATTATTATAGATAATGGTACGGTACCCTCCATGAGGGAGTCCGACTGGCAACATCTACTTATAACAGCATCGTATATTTAAAAAAGGAAACCGTAGCATTATACAAATTGGACATTCGTTTATCACAAAATTAGTGGAAACATAAAAATGAATTGTAAAATTTTTAATTTGAAGTTATATTACAGTTTATAGGAATTTTTATTTTCTAGATTTTTTCCTAAGTGGGTCGTAGAAAAAATATGCTGCTCGACTCGTGTGGGTTGTCCATATCGCACTTGAACATCTTCGTCCTCGTGCGATATGGCCATCATATCCACACTAGTTGCACAAATTACAATTTCTTTCAAAATATGCCCTTTTACATTTAAAAACTACCTGCCAAATGTCAAATCAATTTATCCATCCATTTTAAATTATCGAATTAAAACATTCAAGTTTTCAAAATTTCAACACCATGTATTTCGAAAAGTAGCTAGACCCCTTATTCGCGCAAAAAAAATTATGGAAATAATAGTAAAAATTTATCCGAACAAATTCAAGTAGATCACTAGCACTGCGAATACCAGCTTTGCATAGAATTTCAATATAGCATCGGTGGTTCAGTGGTTAGAATGCTCGCATTGCACGCGGGCGGCCCGGGTTCGAATCCGGGCAGGAGCATATTTATTATTATGGATCGCTGCTTCGTAAACGAGAGAGAGACTAAGGAGGCACAAGCACGCAAAAGCAAGGCACATAACGAAGCAATGTAACATAACGTAGCGTAACGTAACGTGTAACGGTCAGATCTTTTGCGTCGCGACCCCTGGTCGCTCAAACATAACCTGGCGTAAAGAACTAAAGTTCCAATAATTCCCTGCATTTCGAGACGTATGCGATCCTTCAAATCGTTCAAGTTAGTTGGTCTGTTTAGATAAACGTCTTTCGAGTAGCCCCAGAGAAAAAAATCGAGTGGTGTCAAGTCGGGTGATCTTTCCGGCCACTCAATTGCTCCTCTTCATCCAATCCATCTCTGAGGGAAAATTGTATTTAAATATTGCCTCACGTCTCATTGATAATGTGGAGGTGCGCCATCTTGTTGAAAGATCACGTTCATATTGGGAAATAATCGATTCATTTCAGGTATAATTTTATTTTGGAGAAAGTCAAGATATTTAGCACCGGTCAGCGTACCTTCAATAAAAAAAGGATCGATCAAATGGTTTTTCACCAAACCCGCACACACATTTACTTTTTGTAGACGCTGTGTATGAACCTCCTCCATCCAGTGCGGATTACAATCTGACCAGTCCAGACAATTATGTCTGTTAACAGAACCGTTCAAGCAAAATGTGGCTTCATCACTGAATTCCAAAAAATCTAAAAAATTGTTTTGCATCCTCATTTTCTCTATAACTATTTCACAAAATTTTAATCACCTATCAAAATCATCATCTCCTAATTGTTGAAGATGTCGAATTTCATAAGGATGAAAGTTATTTTTATGCAGAATAGTTTGTGTAGACTGTCTAGAACTACCGTGATTTCTTACCAATATACTTGTAGATGTTTTAGGGTTTTCTTGAACATACTAATCTCGTCACTGTAGATCTACTTATAGGAGGGCATTCAGGATTTAAATCGTTAAAAGATGAACTACTTCGTCATGGGTACGTTTGCGATCACCATATCCAACTAACATTAGGATTTGGATGCGTTGTTTTTCTAATAAATGTGCCATTATTCTTAATTTTCTTTTAAATTTCGTGCTTATTTGAAATTGGTATCAGTTTTGACAATTTGTACATAAATGATAAACTAATGATGTGGTTGACTTTTTTAATGCCTACTATTAGGCAATCCAGTGACCTGTCAAATAAAATTCAATATGGCGACACAGGGCAAACAAATGTGATTTAATACATTGTAGACCGTGGATTTTGGTATACATAAGTGTTTATTTTGGAGAGAGGTGCTTTTATTTTAATTTGGTGTCTCTATACTAATAATATACAATAAAAAGTTCAGTTTTATAAAACTTTTAAGCTGGGTATATCAATTTGGGACCAACTTTTGGTTGTGTACCTATATAAGAACATTATTTTTTTGTTAGTGGTTTTTAGACTATCAAGAATTAATAATTAATATTTACGGGTGAGTACACACTGACTAAAACATATACAATATTATAATGAAAGTGAAACTTCTATGAAATTGCTGGCATTAAAATTTCACTTGCTTGAATTGGCAGATATCACCCACAGTATTCAACTTTTATGCTTACGGATTTCAGGAGTGAAACACCTACTTCAAAATGCCAACAACTTGTGTATTGTAGTCGGTTGTGGGAGCCGTTCAAACCGAGACCAAGTAAGCTTTTTTAAGGTCCCAGAGCTGTTTTAAAGAACACATTTTTGGTGCACAAGAATTAATTAAGTAAGAAGCTTAGAGAACTGTGGTTAGCAGCAATCAATAGAGATGATTTAACAGAATTAAAAATCAATAATTCAATAATAATATTTTTAAAAATTAAGAAAAGTGATATATTCTAAATGAAAAATACTAATCAAATGAACAATATACTAAACACCAATAAAATATACTAAATTGAAGCAAAATATACTAATAAATTCGACTAAAAAGTCTTGAGCACTGTTTATGACTGAATAGACAATACAAAACTAACCTATCTGTCTAAATTGTTTACCCTGCACGGCCATATTAGGTCACGTCATCTGGATTGCCTAATTGTTTTTTGTTTTATTTTAAAAACCTACAAGTCCAAATAATTAGTAGGTACCGTAAATTTAATTTAGAAAAATGAAAACGATATTTTATAGGTCTTCTTCGTTGGTCCACGAGACACCAGACATCGTGGATGAAGAAGTTTTTGAGACTATGAATGATTTGAATAAAACTCCCACTATGGGCAATATCGATGAAGATGAATCAGATAACTCCACCGAAAGAAATAATAGCGATAATGAAAAAATATGGGATCGAAGATATGCTCATTTTTTTCCAATTAATATAAATAAATTTGGTCTTTATACTTTGGATGTTATCCCAAGTGGTCAGTATCAAAGATCATAGCAATGGATATGAAAATACTAAGAAGAAGAGAAGGTGTAACAAAACTAGTCAGATTAAAAAAGGAAGAAATTAAAGCTAGACTCAAGGTGGATCCTATGATATTCAAAATGGAGCAAACTCAACTCAGATGGTTCGGACATCTGTCAAGAATGAACAAAGATAACATAGTTGAACAAATATGGAAGGCAGGTTGGGACGGAAAGAAAAAAAACCTAAGAAAAACTACAATCAAGAAAAAGGAACTTTTTGGACAAAAGCGAAGAAAAAAGCAGAAGATGGAGAATATATCGCGGAACCAGCAACCCCAACACCTAACGGTACAAGAGCAATCCGATATAGATGAATAAATTTATTTTTAACTCTAAGAACTCATCTATATCTCAAATGTGGTTGTATGAAATCAAACCAAGTCCAAACCACAAAATTTAATAAAAGTTCCTCAAAAAGGACACTTGATGTGCTACTAGTTTCGGTACTATATTACCATCATCAGGCTACAATATAAAGAGAAAAGGTAAACTTAATACATGAAGATCTTACAAGATTATGTTAAAATAATTAAGCAAGAGTTGTTAATAGATATAAAATGAATATGAAAATAATATTAAAGTTAATAATACCAAATTGAGAATATTACAATTGTTGATATTAAATTAAAAATATTAATATGATTAAAAGGTTATTGAGAATCTTACAAATTACAACTTTGATAATATAAATTAAAAAATTGGGTATTCAAATTGAAATAAAATAAAATAAATCATAGTTACCTGTATAAAATATATAATCCAAAGACCAACAGGTTGATGCCAAAAATTTTTATATGTTAAAAATTATTTTAATCAAATAAATTACAAGTTTATTCGAGTGGTAAGGAAAGGAAAGAAAATGGAAAAAACATTGAAAATATTAAAATATTTGAAGTTAATTAAAATGTTAGCCTGATGGACTATGTCTAAAGGGGGGGTTTTAAAGAACTTTAGTTTTTGATTTTAAACTTACATTTGAATTGTCCGAAAGGACTATTTAAATGGGGATTGGGAAGGAAAATTTTTGTTAATGTCTGAACATAATGAAATTGTCCAGAACTAACATCGAAATATTTCAAATGGCTTAAACTAGCCACTGAAATTATATGATAGGTTAAATTAACCATTATCAATATAAATAAATTCATGATGAATAATCAAATTATCCATTAAGATATCTAAATTTTTAAACAATCTTTTTGTTAAATTTACTGTAGCACATGGACTGAACTAACCTCAATGGTGACCGGAAATACAAATGAAATCATGACATTGACAGATATCACATGATAATCAAATTTGAATATTTAAAATTAGTATATTTCTATGAGAGATTGGCAATAGTGATCAATGAAATTATTAACATTTCATTTACAAAAAGAAGAAGAAGAATGAATTAATATATAAATGACAATAATGACATTAAAATATCGAAAACTAATAAACAATATAATACGAAAATTCAAATACCTCAAATCCCTATAAATCTGCTATATAGAAAGCTTTGAGATTCATAGAGCTTCTTTAGATAGTGGTGTCACTTGCCTTAATGAACAGATTTCTTCTACAGAAAATTATATTTTATTACATTTACCCCCCTAACATATATAAGTTGTTACTAATACTTTTTTTAGCAGATTTATAAGGATTTGAGGTATTTGATTGTTCATTAGTCGGATCTTCCGATAGTCCAAGTTTCCAGCTATGATGATTCAGATGACAGTGGCCTGTTAAAAGACCTGTTAGATAATGTAGGTCATGCCTGCTATAGTCCAACATATTTGTATGGAGACATTCTTCGAAAGATGTATAAAAGCCTTCGAATGGACCAATTCTGGTAAATTATGCCAGAAGTCTAAAGCTCTTCTTGCTATACAGGTATTTAGTGTTTGTTTGGCAAAATATATTGCGATGGTAATTGTAGGCTCTGGTCCGGTAGAAACACGTGCAGCTCCCTGCCTTGCAAAAGGGTCTGCCTTCTCGTTTTATTTCAAGCCAGAGTGGCCAGGGACTCAGACCAGCAATACTTTTTTGAGTTCTCCTATTGACGAGAGTCTTTTTGGCAGTCTATGTTTGTACTCATCAATAACAGAGAAACGCTCTCTGGTAAAAATATTTACCACCCAAAAACTTATAATATAAATGTAAAAATGATATTTCATCGATGTATTTAGCTTCATAATTACCCTCTTAGTTAATATAACCCAGCAGGAAAATTTTAACAAAGGTCTCAGAGAACTGGCCGTTAAAGGGTTGAATCATTTTGGAACTTTCAAAATAATGTTCATCCCGTCACATTGAATTTTCACTTTTTCAAGTTGATCTGTCATATTCCAACGAAACAATTTTTTCTGCAGATGAAATTCCAGAAAAAAACGTCAGTGGTTGAAATAGATTAAAAGGTTAAACGCAACAGACAGAATATTGTGAGGGATGTTGGTACAATGTTAACATAAGTGAGAAAATACGTTTATCACAATGTTTCAGAGTTCACATTTGCCTTCAAAGGGGAATAAAATATGCATACCTTTGTGGGAGTCGATGTAAAACAAACATACATTTTAGTACTCACATTACAAGGACATAACTTCCGTATAACATACAAGTTTAATTCAACCTATGACTTTTGACGCAAATTTGAAAAATAGCTTATATTGTATGAAAAATATTCCAAACTTTTCATTCGAATTTGCTTTTGAAGTGGAACATTCTCCAGTCGCGACACCGTTAACGCATATCAAAGGCGAAGGATAAAATTTTTGAAGTTCAGTTTAGTTATTTATATAATTTCAATTTACCGTTATAATTTTACGATGGAATTTCCATAAGACATAAACTTATTTGCATATCATGAACGTCGGTTGAAATATAATAGTATATTAAAGTATAAGTGGATATTAAGATCTTAAAAACACGCGCGAAATAGAGCAAGTGTTTCAAAGACCAGTTATTCACGAATACTTCACGCTATTTTTTTCTATTGGAGCACTTTGAAATTATAAATACTGGTCTATAATTACTACAACAACAAGAAATTGAAATCATAGATGGAAATAAGACCTAAATGTCAAATGGTTGAATTCGTGATGTATAATAATAATGATGTATACCTTGGGTTGTCATGGAAATGAGAAAAATATCAACTAATTTGTATTGTGATGGAAGTTCAACCTTATTGAGCTCTGTGAATGTCAAAAGTATTGATTTAAATACCTTTTCCTAAGATTTGAAAAATCGAAATATTAATATTACAAACAATACCAACGGCACTTTCCATTTTAATTTATAAATTTGAAATTGTTAAATATTGTTCGAATAAAAGTTTTGACGTTTTACAAATTACTCCTGTCAGATCAATAATAAAAAAAAATTTATTTAGACGTGATCTAATGCCCGGTTGCACCAGCTAAAAAACAGTCCGTTGAATCGGCCGATCAACCGTAAATCGTAGCTTTCGTGTTGCACCATCCAAAAGCTGTCCGTTAATCGATTGTTGTTTTCGGACGATAATTGCAAATACGGACCTCGCTATTTTTCTAATGACATTTGTTTGATTTTGTGGCGTTTGAACGGATTCAGCAATATTTTCAGTAGTAATACCCCTAGGGTCTTGATAATACCGAGATAATTTTGTCATAGAGAATGCTGAAAGCGTGTTGCTTGATAATAGCCCAAGGCCGAAGGCCGAGGGCTATTATCTTTGAGCAACACGCTTGAAGGATTCTCTACGACAAAATTTTGAGTATTTATCAAGACCCGAGGAGTATTCGATAAGATAATTTTTTACTTTGTAGATATCAAAAAATTGATTGTAAATCTGACGTTTCATAGTTTATTAGTTATAATCAAACAAATATTATTCATTTTTATTCAAAACTGCAGTTGTGAAGAGTACAATTGGTAAATTAATTAAATCGTTAGATGCCATATCAAATTATTCGCGACATTTTTAATCCAGTTGTCAGTTTGACGTTTAATTAATTTTTAATAAAAAGTAAACACCAAACTGAAAACACCACATGTAGGGTATTATCGCTGTAATACAGCGGTGATTGGATGAAATTTGACACATGACTTGAAATTAAGTAATTTGATTGGTTACTATATTCAGTAAAAAATTATCAATATTATTTATAGAGGGTATCACATTGCGATTGAAACATTACGGAAAATTACACATTACACAAAAGACCGAGATGTGATCCATTCAATTTATTTAACAACAAACAATTTAAAGCAAGATACCGTTTCTGTAATGGAACAGTAAACCAGCTATGGTAAATTATTGGAGAATCTTCTATACGTTCCGAAAAAAATTATGGAGTGATTTCTATGAATCAATTATTGATAACGTTAATAGGTACTATGCCACAAATTGATACATAAAAGCACAGTGTGTAGAATAGTGCATCGAGTAGGGTACTACATAGCTTTATCAAGTGGAATGCCTAGAACAAATGAAGAAATTGGTGTGGTAAAACAGCAGTTTTAAAGTTGCTAGATTCCCTGGTGTTGTCTGAGCAATTGACTGCACCCATAACAAGATTTTGTTAATAGAAATCGTAAGGGCTGATTTTCCATCAATGTGCAGCAACTGATTGGTGATATGAAGTTGAAGATTCCAGATATAGTAGCAAGCTATCCGGGATTTGATAGGCAACGGAGGGTACATGTGCACAAACCACTTAATGACACCACTGGGTAACCCCTAAACACAATCCCAAAATAGTTATCAAAACTCATACAGTGTGTAAAAGCCAAATGGAATAAATTCATTATTTCGGTTAC
>CAJUYG010001660.1:19862-57488 GCA_910591675.1 Galerucella calmariensis | reverse complement strand
TAACCGAAATAATGAATTTATTCCATTTGGCTTTTACACACTGTATATTAGTATCTACTAGAAATGATATTGAGATACTGTTCGGAATTTGGAAACGACGCTTTCCTGTTTTATCTGTGATAATGCAAATATAGGTTGAAAATGTATTAAGGGTAATCATTGGCACATCAGTATTACATAATTTAGCAATAGAAAACGATAAAATTTTTGAAATTGATTGGGATCAACATATTGAAAATAAAATTGAAGTTGAACATCAAGATGCTGAATTGGAACGAAATGGAAATGCATTACGAATTCATTTGATTAAAATATATTTAGAGCTAACTTCAATTATATATAATACAAATGTAGTATTACATAAATTAATTACAATTGAAGTAAATTTGCAACCATACTTATTTTTAAATTCAATTTCTTTTCTCTTTTCTTTCAATTTTATATTTCATGTGATATTTACAATACGTATAATGTAGGGTTATAGTTCAAACGCTCACTTCACTTCACATTCAACGGTCGGTTCAAATACTAACTGTAAATTTTTCTGGCGCAACTGCTATTTTGAAAAATCGGAGAATCATCGATTAATCGGTTATTGTATCGACTGTTTTTACGGTCGGTTGATGCAACCGGGCATTATCAGACTTCGTTTCTCGAGTTGTTGATGTTGCCACGGTAACTTTAAAACACGCGCGTTTTTCAAAGTTCGATTTAATCTCGCTGAGGCGTGCTTTAAATGGGTAAAATGGTTCACCAATAAAAAAACATTGTTATTGATCAAAGCTACCAGACAGAAGCATCGAGTTCTTGGCACATCAGCCTTTAGTTGCCTTGTGCTGTTGGTTGTACCTACCATTTATCTGGAGAGACTAGTTGTCATGAGGCTCAACAGCCTTTTAACTTTCTGGGGACATCCTTATATATGTTTAGGGTAGATTTACCAGTCAATTTGCTCATTCCACTACTATACTAAAGTTTAATGTTTTGTTAGTCCGGTTTTTCAACCAAAAGTTTGCTGTGTCTGCTTCAGTAGCTGGCTCCAGTACGTCTGACCTTTTGTTTGAATCCTCCAAGATGCACACTCTAGTGCTACATGTTTTCCCAAATTTTGGTTCAGCACCAGTGAATTCAGTTTCATACCCTTGCTTTGCTAGAGTATATGCCATTTTATTGTATACAATAACTTTGTGCTCTGGGATTCGTGAGGTAAGGTTAGGTTTGTGGTGAGTGGGTCCATAAGGCCCTCCACTGCGACTGTCAAGAGTCGATTGTGGCTCACACCTATTCAGATCTCACCAAACAAATTCCAGCTTCTAATCAAAGCTGATTAGTTTATTTGGTGAATGATATTTCAGGTCCGAGGGCGAGAGAAAGAGACCCTGCCAAACATCAGAAACCTGATTCGAGCCGCGGCGGGGCAGGTACAAATTATATGCTTTGCTGTTTCATCATCTTCCAGACAAAGACGGCAAGTAGGAACTTCCAACAGTCCAAGTTTCAGCTATGATGATTCAGATGACAGTGGCCTGTTAAAAGGCCGGTTAGACAACGTAGGTCATGCCTGCTATAGTCTAACATTTCTTGCTGTCCAGGTATTTGGTGTTTGTTTGGCAAAACTTATTGAGATGCCAATTGTAGGTTCTGGTCCGATAGCAAGATTACAAGCAAGATCGTTTCCTTCCATGCCAGAATGGCCAGGGATCCAGACCAGCAATACTTTATTGAGTTCTCCTGTCAAGGAGAGTCTTTTTTGGCAGTCTAAAACCAATTTCGTCGTTACTTGGTGAGAGCTGAGTGCTTTCAAAGCCGCTTGGCTGTCCGTGAAAATTTCTATTGTTCTATGAATGAGATTGACTTGCTCCACTCTCTCCACACATGAAACAATGGCGTAAATTTTCGCCTGAAATACGGTTGCATAGGATCCTAGTGAGGTTGAAATTTCTGTCCTAGGTCTGCGCCCGTATATACCTGCACCAGAGTCTGAGGGTGTTTTTGAGCCGTCTGTGGGATTTATTTAAGTGTCACCCTATTGTGATTTGCAAGTGCTGAGAGTTTTTGAAGATAGTTCTAGACTAATCTGGATATGATCTGGAGCATCCGAAAGATTCTAGTACTTCCTGAATATCGGAGAGTATAATTATATTTTGGCTTGGCCACCTTATCCACTATCGAAGTTAATTTGCAAACACAAATGTACAATGTATTGTGATATACTTGCTAATTCAAAAACAAAATTTCAAATTGCTTGAATATTTTTGAAAAATTGTGTAGTGGAAATAGAATTTTCCCCAAACCCACTTCCATCTTGTAAAAGAGAATGAAATTTCTTAGTTTTGATGTCCGCAATTTTCTGTGCGAGCAAAAAGAGATATCAGCGTAGAAGGCTCTGATTTCGAGTGCTCTGTGCTGTGCTTAGAAACTGCGTCGCAAGCTCCAGGGGAATTTATCCCAGAAGATAGAAAAAGGATTGGGGTCGATATGTTCTAGATTGGAGACGTAAAATTCATCTCGAAAAAATTTTGATACCGTAGATTTCCCGACCCCACTTTCCCGGATTATAATAATTTTTCCGATAAATTTGGGAATCGCGCATTAAGCGAAGTCGATAGGACAAAAATAATTGGTTTAAAATCGCAATTTCATCGATTTCGAACTATTTCATCCGAATTTTATACGATTTTGAAACTGAAATCGCATTAGTGAAGGACGTTCAAATAGTCAAAGTGCACCATTCCATTAAATTTCTGCCGAAGATTTGGAATGGAATTCATGGAACATTATCTCTAGTATAACTTTGGCAAGTTTATCTGAAACCGTGAAAGGAATGCAGTCGAAAACATTCGACATTGCCACTTTTAACTATGACAAAACTGAGGTTCTAACTATGTAGTGATAATAATTAGAAAAGGGTCTTTTTATTATTAACAATATTAAAAATATGATTAAACATTAATTTTATAATGTGCTTGTTTCCTTGGATTTATTCTATTAACATTATTTTTTCAATTTATGAATATTTAAAGATGAACACTTTTCCAAATTTGTTATGGGCTTTTTGAAGCTCTGGCAGCGTTGTACGAAAACCATAATGACCATCCCTCCGAATTACATAATTGGTGATTTGTATCGACCAGCTAACTTCTCATTGGCAAGCGCGTGCGTGAGATCTTCCCTCTCACTTCGTCAATTGACTGATATTGATTTATCCAGTGGCGTTGCTATTAACAGATACATTTGTATTTTCAGTTTTACTTGGTAAAATAGGTACCGTACGCCATTTGTACGTTTGACAGATGAACGCCATGTTTTTCCTCGCCTCTTACCGACGCCGCATAGCTTCAGATAAACTTGCCAAACTATATATGCAAAGCTCTAAGAGATGACTTAAATTATTGAGATTGCCATAAGGGTTTTTGAACATAATTTTTCTCCGAGCGTGGGAAAAGTGACACTATATTTGTAACAGATCAAGTTTTCTATGCGCATAGCTCAACATTCCAGAATAGTGGGTAGTTGCTAGGCTATTAGAAAATAATATTCTTACCGCACTGTTAAACTTAGAAACCAGTAAACACAACCTACCGTCCTGACAACCGATGCTGTAAATAAACAAAAAAGATCAATCGCGCAAAAAAAATTATGGAAATAATAGTAAAAATTTATCCGAACAAATTCAAGTAGATCACTAGCACTGCGAATACCAGTTTTACATAGAATTTTAATATAGCATCGGTGGTTCAGTGGTAGAATGCTCGCCTGCCACGCGGGCGGCCCGGGTTCAATTCCCGGCCGAAGCATATGAATCGCTGCTTCGTAAACGAGAGAGAGAGACTCATGAGAGAGAACACGCACGAAAGCAAGGCACATAACGAAGCAACGTAACATAACGTAACGTAACGGAACGGTCAGATCTTTTACCTCACGACCCCTGGTCGCTCAAACATAACCTGACATAAAGAACTAAAGTTCCAATGAAATGAAACAAAGTTTGGTTTTAATTTATATATTGATAAAGTTGTTAAAAAAGAAATAAAAGAAACATCTAATTTATAACGATATTCTTGAATACAAATTAATTGTTGTTAATATTTACATTTATTGTACAGTTTGTACAATTTTTAAATTGTACTGGAGGCCAACGAGAATTTAGACGTTGAAGCTGCATGGCTAATTGTTTGGTTTATCTCGTTTCGATCATTTCCATTTGAAGTCGAGGCAGGGGTGTTGAATATTTTATTTCCAGGTGATTCGTCAATATTTTCGATCGAAGAGAAATCATTTTACTTTTGACATAACAAAGTAATTTCCATGATTACCACTTCTCTATTTCAATACAAACATAGAGAAACCTATCTAAACTTACTTGATTAGATCTTGAATGAAATATTTTTTAATTAATTTTTTTAATGTAAATCAACGATCGAAGAAAAAATAGTATGTATAATTCGCGGGAAAAGCATATTCCAAACTCCTGTGTTACCAGACTAGTCGCTACGCTCTTACGGTAATTATCACAGTCGTTTGGGAATATTATGCTTTTCCCACTAAGTATACAATGTACTATTTGCTACACCCGTGTTATAACAATGCACTCATATGCCCATAATCCGTTTCATAATGATACCCATTACGATACAGATTTTTAATTAATAGAAACCCATAATTTTCCAATCAAGCATGCTGTGCATTTGACGTTTATCCTAGGTTCCTATGTAGTTATTTTAGATATAAAAATCAGTAAGTATTCAATTTTCGTAGATACCTAACTAAACTTCGATAATTTATCAAAATGTCTGATATCAGCGATAAAGAAGAATTACCATCGACTCCCCAACACATATCGAAGAAAGCAGAAAATGCAGTTCAAAATATTTTACCCCAAAAATCTAGGAAAGTGTACGAAAAACTTCATGAAATAATCTTAATATTTTTAAGAAATCGGATTAATTACAATTATTATAATATGTTGAATATAAATTCAAATAAAATGTTTATAGTTTTCTTGTACCTATGGCAATACCAATACCCGAGGTATTAATTACAATTTTGTAGATTTTTTTGATAGAAATACGAATAATTATTGTTACCTATTGTGTTCAATAAAAATATGAAATTTATGGTTCTTGATTATTTATCGGGTGTAGAAAAAATAGCGTATGCAACTCTCATGTGAAGGTTATTACATGATCGTTGCATAATATACTATTATCAAACCATAATCAAAAAAGGATTGTTGAGAACTATACAACACTTTGAGCATGATTACACTGTTTAAGCTCAAATTATCCTTCATTGGATATGCAAAATTGAATCTACTCTGCTTTAGAATTAAGTTCTCTTCAATGCTCGTTTGAATTTAATAAGAAATGAAGTTAAGGGCCGTGACGTGATAGGGACAGCTGTGGCTGTGCATCCAAGGATGGCCATTTGGTTAATTTCTACAATGTATCGCAGTTCCGAACTTTGCAGAGATTAAGATGCAGGATAAAACTACAGAAAACCTGCATCCATTAAAATGGGAAATATTTTTGATACTTAGATTTTATTCAGTTTGAAAAATATTATATGTCTCAGTAACATGTTACTTTCTCAGTGGAAAAAGTTAGTTTTGTTCGGTGAGAATTTCATGCTAAATTCAGTTGAGCTACCCATTGATAGGTGGCTCAGTATCGCACACCCCACACTTTCACGACTTGGATTATTTTCATAAAATAAAGTCTCGGAAACTGAAAAGTACCCGAAACAATACAATAAGAAGTTCTGTTTTCGTTTCATTTCATCTTTTTTGAAATTTCGATGCACTTTCTTCTGCGTTTGGTGCTCGTCTTAACCGGCTAAATCGAATCGATAGAAGTGAGGTGTCCAGGAAGTCTTGATACTAAGGAGGAAGGTCATCATATGGGATGGTAGAATGAAGTCGTGAAGGTGGATAAGGCAGTTTATTTTTGAGATATCGATGTATTGAGTGTATCTTTGGCAATTGAGTTGTTTGAAGAGAGAGTTCGGGAAATACAGCCGGCTTGAAGTTAGGTTATCAGTTTGGTTAGTTAGTTGGTTGGTTGTTAGTGTTTGTAGTGACACAGTCTTAGAATACGTCTTTCGCAAACGAATAGCTGTTTCCTCAACCGTGGGTGTAATGTTAAGTATATAAGATGTTAGTAGTCGATAACGGGACTGAGGAATGTTTGGTATGTATGCAGAAGAAATTTTGGATGTATGTCTTTCACTGAACTTATCGGTTGGCAATCTGAGAAGATTAACTCGGTTTCTGACCATGCTGATTGTAGCTCCCAGTTGAAAGTAGGAGTAAAGCTCAACCCTGCACTGAGCTCTTGTGTAATCCGTTCCAAAATGGTGTGAGAATGCCTAGACAAACTCAATGAACTAGGCAAGAGCAATATAGTCGCCTCACTATGGATTCCAGGACACACTGGAATAGAAGGAAATGAAATAGCAGATGAACCAGCAAAGAGGGGTACAGGAATACCTATCTGGGGACCCTTTTGCAGAATCAGCTACAATATAATATTGGAAGAAATAGGTAAACTCGAGAAAAAGAGAGAAAATGAGAGGATCTGACCATTGGAAAGATCTAGTAAATCTTATACAATCAAAGATTCTTCTGGGAGACTACAACCTGTTGAGATCAATGCATAAATCAAAGTAAAACTGCGCTAAGTGTTTCAACAGAAATCCTAAACGGGAACATTTACCTAAGTTGAAGCCCGTAGATATCCTAAGACTTATCCGGGAAATAGGACTGAAGGAGCTACTAGTTTCTAATACTCTCCTCAGAAACTAAGTAGAAGTAAGGGGACACAATAGATCTGGATCTCAGTGAACGTCACCCCAAATAAATAAATACAAATACAATACAATGAAGCTCAACCCCATATAGGTAACTACGAGTCTAACACCCCATAGTCCCAACTAGCAAAATGGAATTCTAAGAGGACTGAATTGTTGTATAATTGTCGAATAGCGTTGTTTCAAGGACGTTCTATTTCTATTAAGCCTTTTGTTGCGATAATTTTGTTTTTAAAACAAAATTGTTGTATTAAATGATTATATATTGACTTTTACAATATATGCTATAACGCAATATACGATCATTTCTTTTAAAATGGTATAATACCTTATAAGCCAGTTTATACAATATCAAAAATATTATTTTATAAGACTTTCATACCTATTGTATAAGAGTTCTATAATATACTATATAACTAATAGCTACAACATTATAAAATAGTTACTTAAGCTTGTCTTATTGAAGCTGTATAATGTTGTATAATAAATATTGTATAGCATTCAATTGCGTTGCATTATAAAACACTTTTTAGTTGTATAGTGCCTGAATATTCTTCGTTATAAAACAGTTATCGTATACCGTTCCATTTGACTATAAAATATTGTTTAAGGTATTTCTTTGGGATAAAATTGTTGCTTTATAAATCGCCATGTTTAAATAAGCAATTCTTGTACCGCTTTCGCCGCCATTATTGAGTTGGAAACATCAAAATACAGGGTGTCTCATTATATTCTGACTGTTTTTAAGAGCTTATACCTTCGAAACGGTTCTGGATAATAAGATTCGATTCCCACAGTTAGGTTTAAAATTACCGTGAGTTTTGTTATGACACATTTATATAACTGGCATACTTCCGGTTTACCCGCTAGAAAAGTGGCGTATTTTCAGAATACAGTAGATGTAATTTTTTAAATGGGACACCCTGTATATTTAGCAATTTTTTGAAAGACGCATATTTTTACTTTATAACGGTACTTTGAAGTTTAAAATCGGTGCACAGAAAGCGAAGTTAGATAACTTTAACTAGGATACTGTAATGGTTTAGATATAAAGTTGGAACTTTATTAATTAGCTAAAGTGAACTGTAAAAAACAAATAGAAACATGTTTTAGAACACTCTAAAAAAATGTTCGATGTGTATTCCTTCTTGGTCTATACATTTGTGGAATCGAACCAAGTTGTCCAATGCTGCTGTTTCCATTACCTGCCGTATGTTATTTTTTAATTACTCAATAGTAGCAGGCATCGGGTTGTAGACTCTATCTTTCACAAATCCCCATACAAAAAAATCTGGAACAGTCAGGTCTGGAGAATGTAGAGGCCATTCTATTGGATCAGTCCTACCAATCCAATTAATTCCAAATTGTTGGTTAACAGATTCTCTTACTATGTTGGAATAATGGGGTGGAGCCCCGTCTTGTTGAAAGCAAACATTTTGGTTCAAAATACCATCTTGTTCTAACTGGTTCTAACACAATGTGACGTTCTGTCAATGATCGCAATATTTTTGTGATGTGACATATTAACGCCTCCTTGATTATTATTTATTAATAAGATATCTGAATCCTTTCAGTGTCCCAGTTAAAGTTATCTAACTTCGCCTTTCTGTGCACTGATTTTAAACTTTAAGGTACCGATAAAAAGTAAAAATATGCGTATTTCAAGAAATTGCTTAATATACAGGGTGTCTCATTAAAAAAAATTACATTTACTGTATTCTGAAAATACGCCACATTTCAAGCGAGTAAACCGGAACTACGCCATTTATATAAATGTGTCACAACAAAACTCACGGTAATTTTAAACCTAACTGTGGAAACCGCATCTTATTATCTAGAACCGCTTCGAAGATATAAGCTCTTGAAAACAGTCAGAATATAATGAGACACCCAGTATATTGAAATATGTGACTTTATCATTATTTAGAGAATTATATTGCGAAAGAATTTCCAAATGAAGTGATAAACTATTAAAGTCATAAAAAAAAGTATTTTAGGATATTCTATTTTATTTTTTTTTTCAAGTATCTAAGTACCTACTTGAAACTCAACCAGAATTGAAGCGCTTCATTTTCTTGCCAAATATATACCTATAATCTATCAGTGAAATTTGCGGCGCATCAAAATTTGTGCTATCAAACCATCCAAATGAAATTATAATATTTTGCACGCTTAAGTTGAAATATATTTTGGTTCTGATATTCTTCACTAAAAAATGAAATGCTCTTATAAACTGCTAGATGACAAAATGTTTCCATTGTGCTCGAAATAACAGCATTATAAAAAAATATATAACAATAACAAATTTGTAAACAAAAATAAAAAACTTCAAAGCAAATGCTCAAAATGCCCACCATTTACTTCAGTACACTTCATGATCCGCTTTCGTAAACTCTTAATATCAAAATCACATTCGTGAATTAAGCCATGGTTCAATTTTTCGTTTTCTTAGGCTTGTGTCGCTATTAGACAGTTTGAGTAGAGTTTAATTTCTCGTTTTTTTTAAGTAGGCTTTTGTCACTTTTAGACAGTTTGTGTAGAAGCAAAAATTGGATAATAATAAGAATAAGTAAAACATTAGTACACCATTTATTAACAATTTAGTAATTAACAAGTGTAATAGTTATTTATCAAATAATGCCTAGGAATAACGATTTTTCCAATAATGAGATGCGCGATATGATTTGTGTGTTTGCTCAGTCAAATTATAGTGGTCCAGCTGCGGCTCGAAGATATTCACAATTATACCCAAATCTAAGGCAACCCAATTACAAACTGTACCGAAATCTTCGCAACCGCTTAGGTGAAACAGGGTCTTTACGCTCTAAAACTGAGCACGGTGCTACAAAAAAAATCACTGCTGATGAAGAAATTGTAATTTTAATTTGTGTTACGGAGAATCCAGATATCAGTACTCGCCGATTAAGTCTGCAAACAGGTATAAGCCAATCATATATTTTTATAATACTGAAGAGGGAAAAATTGCATCCATATTATTACACTCCTGTTCAGAATTTATTACCTCAAGATTTACCTAAGCGTCTACAATTCGCCCATTTTCGAAAGATAAACAAATTGTTAACCCAGATTTTCTGGATACAATTTTTTTTACTGATGAGGCAACATTTACCAGACGAGGAATATTTAATTATAAAAATAATCATTTGCGGGATTCTTAAAATTCACATGCTATGAGGGAAACACATTTTCAACACGTCAATACTTAAACGAACAGCTTCCGCATCGATGGATTGGTCGTGGAAGTGAGTTTGCTTGGCCACCAAGAGGCCCTGATTTCAATCCTTTGGATTTTTCAATTCGGTCTCAAATGAAGGCATTAGTTAACAAAGAAAAAATCAGTTCTCTTCCACAACTGCGACGGAAAATAGAAGAAGCCGCGAATGTAATCAAAAATAATAGACAAGGATTATTTGATATCTTTACGAAAGCGGATCATAAAGTGTACTGAAGTAAATGGTGGGCATTTTGAGCATTTGCTTTAAAGTTTTTTATTTTTGTTTACAAATGTATTATTGTTACATATTTGGGGAATAATGAAATTTTTTATGAAAAAATTAAAATTTATTGAACTTTTTAGAAGCAAATAACTCGATAACCGATCGAGTTACACAAATCAAAAAAGAGTAACTTTTTTTGTAGAATTTAACGCTTTTTAATATTTTTTTATCATTTTAGTTGTAAGCTTAGCCCAAAAAAAGTTTACTTTCATTTAATTGACACAAACAAGTGTAACTAGCGCCCTCTATTAGCAATTTTAAATTAGAGTACAAATTATGATTCCTCATGCCAAAAAACGTGAAATTGCCAATTTTCAAAGAGAAATTGTGAAAACATGAAAAACTATTGTGAAAATCAAAATTAAAATTTCAACTTTGAACCTAGCAATATTTGCATAAGGCATGTTGAGCAGAATCATCATATTTTGAGGTTTAGAATCTACAGTTCAGAGATTGGACATTCTTAATGAATCACCCAGTATATATATATATATTTATGAGTATAATGACTACATTATTTCGAAATGATTCTGGTATCATTCACATAATGAAATTATAAATTTCTATAATGAGTTGAGATCTTTCAAATTGTCGTAAGTGCCAATTGCCTCAAGAACCACTTAAATGCACAATAATCTAAGCTTTTATGTTTTTTCAGATTATTATTACATGAGCGCTGGAAATAAATTAAAATGGCTTTTCACTCAGTTTGGCGAAAGCTGTCTGGGTCGATGCCTTCGGGAAGATGAAGATAAGAAGCTGTTTATTAAATTGCACAGTTTCTACATTCGTCGTAGCAGTAGACGAATTACTGAGATATCACTCCACTCATTTTAGAATTTCCTTTTCCACTTTGAAAATAATTGGATAGGATTCCAAGGGTAGTAGTTCTGTTGAATATTATTTGAAAATTAGGATGTATATCTGTATTGATATGTACCTACATTGGGAAGCCGCCCTATCCCTGGTACAAGGTTGGCTCGCAGTTTTTTTGTTTAGCATGCATTTACTTGAAATTTCCACAGAAGTTAAGAAATAGCCCAAGGATCATTTTCTATATCATGTCGCTGTACGTTAAAACCTGGAAACATTTTTCGAGTTTTTTTTGTCGGAAAAATGATGTTTTCAAAGGTCTTTTTACGAATAACTCGAAAAAGAAACTGTAGAAAGCAAAATCGTCAAATGCATATTTTTGAATTTGAATTTAAATAGCCGGAAAACTTCTTTTTATATAATTAGACCCAAAAGAAAAAGTGTTTAACAAGAAAATTGAGCAAAATAAGGTCGACATTTTTCCCTACGAAAAAATCAGTGAAAGTAATACAACTCGGTCTTCAAATTTTATCACATAATTTCTTATTTTCATCGCTCAAACTTGTTTATTTGATGCAAAAACATTAAAACAAACCGAGTTTAGATAAAATCACTCGTGCCAAAGGACTCGTGATTTTATCAACCGGGTTGTTTCCATATTGTTGTCAAGTAAACAAGTTTTCGTGGAAAAGAAAAAATTATCGATAAAATTTGAAGCACTCGTGGTATTACCTTTGATAATTTCAAATTGTGCAGTTTTGCAGTTTTGAATCTCCTGACTTATCGGTAAATTTCCTCCCCGTAAATTCGACTACAGAATCATTGGAGTGGAAAATCAGCTTTAGTAGAGTAGGTATTGCGGCCATTGACAGGTAGCCTTATCAATCGCCGATGCGACGCTTGAGAGAGCCCCTCCACCTTATCAGTTGTGGTCGCGCGCCCTATCAATAACGCTGTGGTCGCCCGGCTTATCAGTCCAGTGGTAATATCGGAAAATATTTCATACAGAGTGAAAAAATCCATGTCTCGTCACAACAAACGTTCTTTGCCACGTCACGTTACAATTCAGTCTTTCCCAACGTGGGCGATAACGCCCCCTTGTGGGCGCTGCAGGCCTAAAGGGGGGCAGTAAGAGACCCAAAAAAAAAGGGGGCGTTGTGTAGGGCCTTGGGGTCGATTTATAAGTTCATCTACCTAGCTAGGAAGACTCTTAGACACCGACTGAGATCTCGACTCTCGACTACATCTTGTGAACATCAACTAATATTAATTAAGATATAGCTCAAACTCGGTTCGATATAATAGACCGCGGGCAATCATGTTTTAACAAGTTATTGTTAAATAATCCGATTTGTACATTCCTGTATCAATCGGCTGGTTCTATAATACTTGTTCTTACTTGTCGAGTACGATTGGGCGTCGAATGAGATAAACGAGTTTATGCACGTTTGTCTTATTCCTGTTGGTGCGTGCTGCTTATGCAATCCCATATAAACGACGTAAATTTATTTTATTTTCATTTGCGGATTCGCGCATAATAGATAAGCAGTACTTGATTTCAACACTTACGTATTTCTCAAAACAAAACAATGTCGGAAGTAAAAAAGAAGAGACAGCAATACTCTGCGGAATATATTAAATTCGGATTTATTGAAAATCCCACAAACCCGTCGTCGCCTTTGTGTCTATGTCTAAAAACATTTTCGAACGAAGCAATGAAGCCTTCAAGACTGCAAGATCATTTGAATAAAATGCATCCAGATAAGAAAGACAAGAATGTAGCATATTTTCAAGACCTAGAGAAGATAATACTCAGCCAAGTGTATCAAAACTATTTTCGGCGGCTGCTAAGCAAGATGACGACGGACTTCGAGCTTCGTCCAATATTTCTTTGTTAATTGCTCAAAAAGGCAAACCACACAACATCGGAGAAGAGTTAATTTTGCCAGCAATAAAGGAAGTAATAACTAATGTGCTTCATAAACCGGCCGCAGATATTATCCGAAAAATTCCTTTGAGTAATAATTCTGTGCAAAGACGAATTGATGAAATGGCTGAAAACATTGAAGAATCATTTTGCAATCATCTGAGGACTAGTCAATTCTCAATTCAGCTCGATGAGTCCACTTTACCAACTAATGAAGCGTTGTTGCTATCTTACGTGAGGTTTATTGAAGATGAGAAAATACGTGAAGAACTATTGTTTGCCAGAAATTTTGAGACAGATACAAAAGGCGAAACCATATTCAATACATTGGAAAAGTTTTGTGAAGAGAAAGAGATTCCTTTGAAAAATATTATATCAGTTGCTACGGATGGCGCTCCGGCTATGACAGGGTGCCATAAAGGCTTCATAGCGTACTTAAAAAATAAAATTCCAGATGTCCTTGCTATGCATTGCGTTATTCATAGACATTATTTGGTTGCTAGAAACTTAAGTGATCACTGCAATATGTCATCAAAGCATTAAGCAGTCAATAAAATCCGTAGCAGCTCTTAGAATGATAGAATATTTCATCAGCTTTGTGTTACTAATGACGAATATTTCAACCGTTTGTTGCTTCATACTGAAGTTCGTTGGCTGTCAAGAGGCAATTGTCTGATTCGATTTTACAGCCTGTTTGACTCTGTGATAGAGTTCTTGGAAACTAAAGATTCAGAACTGCGCAACAAGCTCATAACATCAAAGAATGATATAGCTTACATGACAGACCTGTATAAATTGTTCAACGACATGAACTTCCAACTGCAAGGCGATGAACTAAATTTAATTGAAACAAAAAATGTCGTTGCTGCTGCTTTCGCAGCCAAACTGCTTCTGCACAAAAAGAATATGGGCAGACGTGAGTTTCACAATTTTCCGAATTTATCAGTATCCTGCAGTAACGACGACTTGTTTGCCTACTGCCAACATTTGGAAAACCTCCACATTGACTTCACCGAACGATACCAGGACATTTTAAACTTGGAAATACCAGACTGGGTGTTGGATCCGTTCTCAAATGTCAACACAGCAATGTCACCTCAGCTGGAAGAAGAACTTATAGAATTGACAACAAACGAAGAAATAAAAATCAAGTTCAAAAATGGATATCAAGAATTTTGGCTACAAAAACCGATCCCGCAATTGTACCCATTGTGGTCAATTGTTCAACGATTTTTGATAGCATTCCCATCGTCATATTTGTGTGAACGTGGATTTAGTGCTGTGGCAACGCTGCTTACTAAAAAGAGAAATCGTTTGCGTGTTACCGAACGTGGCGACTTGCGGCTGTTTTTGAGTAAATTGGAACCTGATATCAACAAACTCATTGAACAGCATCAGATTCAACCTTCACATTAGTTTTTATATAAGAATTGATTATGTTTGTTTTATTTTAAATAAAAGACACTCTATCCGAATACTATAAAGTTGCGTTTCAATAATCAGTTATAAGTACTTAGCGGTTTTTAAGTATGTTTAAAAAGGGGGGCGTTGAAAAATAATTTATTCTTAAAGTGGGCAGTAGACAAAAAAAGGTTGGGAGCCCCTGCGTTACATCAACGTGCAACGTCTTCACGTCAAACGTTCCGAGCCATGTCTTTACGTAAAACGTTCTGAGTCACGTCACGTCAAACGTTCTTTATCACGACGTCGCGAAGGCGATTGATAAGGCTGACTGTCTCGCTCAAGTGCCACAATACCCACTTATAGTTGCACGAAACCATTAGATGCGTAGGTAGCTTAAGTTAGGGAAACAAAAAACTTTGACATGACATGACTTAACGTCATACGTCAAAATTACAAGTAGCAGAGGGTGAAATGCTTCGTGGCGTTAAGAATTTTCCGTCTTTGGGCTGTTGAACAATATTTTCCACACTATTTATGGTGTTTGATAATTTCCGAGCTGTTATGCCGTGGTCTTTGGATTTCTTTACCAAACGTTTCGGCTGCAACTACGGCAGCCACCTTCAATGATGTTAAAGATGAACTCTTCTTGACGAATCAACTGAAACTGAAACTGTTGATCTCGAAGAATCATTTTTGTATGTTTGTTATCGCGCGTATTTTTGGTGGTTGTTATAGGTTTATGGCGGTTTAATACTAGCCCGTTTTCATGTTCCGTACCATGTCTTTGGCGAGTAGTTTTTTTCTTCCTGGTGTTTGTATATTTTGTATAACAAACGATAATTTATTCGGACTATCTAAATAATTGAGATATCAATTGATAAGCATAACTTTATCAGTGAAACTACATGTTGAATGACTTTCAAGAAGCTATGTTCATTGTTGATGATAAAACTAGGAGTTTCTATGTCCTCGACGAAATCTGAATAATGGTTTTGGCTTAAAGTCTACAGTTGTTAGTTCAATGCGTTTCTAATAATATACTATCGGCTGATAATATCGATGTCACTAATTATTTTCGTTAATTTTTCAAATAATGAATTATTTTGTGATTAATTACTAGTCCTGAGTGAAGGTGATGGATTTTATTTATATAGTTATCTATTTTATTCAGTTTCCTGCAAATAAAATGAATTTTATTAAGGCGTGCTATAAATGAATATCAAAGGTGATAGTTTAATACCATTCTAACGCCTTACAAAGTCTTTGAAAATCAAAGAACAAATACCATCCATTAGAAGTAACAACTACTTCACTGGCTATATGCCATGACATTGAGTTACACTTCAAATTTGAATGGAGCTGTAAGATAAAACCAACCATTTTAGTTTGCAATTCGACAATATTACTTATGGACCGGTCGCAAAATAATGTAATGGAAATGTTATTATAATGAACGTTGCATGTATCCGCCTGCAAAAGATTATTAACATTATATTATTTCTCTTGGCTGAAGTCTGTCCCAATGTAGTTGATCACCGATCGGGGGCTCAGACCATAAAATAGTTGTAAACCATAGGCACAACGGAACTACCTGCCTCGTAACATATACAGGTACAACCCAATTTTCTGTTAAAATTTAAATCAAAGTACAGTGGAGAGATCGAGACGTGAACGGTCAGAAGCACCGCCCACGAAATGCGCACGAAATTCGATCGTGTGAGACCTCAGAAACCATTCTTTAATGTTGTTTCGAGCGATAAACATCTCTGTACAGTGCCGGATTGAGTTAGTTAAGTGAGTGATGGAATTTAAAAGTAAACTAATCAAACACAGTTTGAACAGTCAAACTCGTGAAGTGGTCGCTAATGTATTTAAATATATGGAGGAAGGAAAATCTACAGCAGTGCTAAAAATATCTCTCGATAAGTTGTATGAACGAGTTATTGCTGCAACGGGTGTGTCTGGATCAAGTATTCGAAGAATTGTAAATGAAAAACAGGAAATAGATGCTGGTTCCAAAGCATCCTTTACATCTCCAAAAAAAACTAAAAAGAGGAAGAATCCTATGACCGACATAGACGATGCAGATAAAGGTGTACTAAGTAGAATAGTTGTAAATAATTTTTTCTACTAACGTGCGGAAAGTGAATCTTTTCCGCACTAAAAAGAAAGAAAGAAAGAGTCACTTTTCCGCACTAGTGCGGAAAGTAAATTTATTGACATTTGAGGAATATACTGACATTTGAATATTCAAAATATGTATTTTGTATATCCAAGTTTACCAAATGACTGAAAAATTAAGAAATTTATTAGAATTCTGCTATAATTTTCAATGAAGAGGAACGCGTACGCTTCAATAATTTTTTAATGGCTGGTATAAGCCTCAACAAATGATTGTCAAATAATAAAAAATATCTGACATTTCTCATCTGTCACTTTGAATCAACATAGCAACAAATAAAAAAATAATCGTCAGTCAATACTCTACGTTATCAAAACCAATTTTACCGTCGCAGCTTTTTCTAAGAGATAATTTATCCATAGAAGAAAAAATAGTGTACCTAACACGTGCGTAAAGTGACTTTTCCGCACTAGTTAGGTAAACTACTATTACAGTTGACAAAATTGTGCCTACAATGCCGAATATTTTGAAAAAATTTAAAGAAACAGGATATAAAGGAGGAACAGATTCTGTTCGGAAAGTAGAAAAATCAATGGGCTTTCGTTGGAGAAAAACAAAAATCAACAGAAAAATTTTAATGGAAAAACGCGATATTCGAGTGTCTTATTTACGTGCCATTAAAAATTATAGAAATGAAAAAAGACCGATTGTATATATGGATGAAACATACATTCACAGTACTCATACCGTGGGTACTTGTTGGAATGACAATTCCAATGAATGACTCACAAGACCCATATCAAAAGGAAAAAGATTGATTATTGTTCACGCTGGGAATGAAACAGGCTTCATTGGGAAGGCTAAATCGATTCTCAAGTCAAATACCACTACAGGAGATTACTATCACGAGATGAATTATGAGAACTACAAAAAATGGTTGATTGAAAAATTAATTCCTAACTCATATACGTATTTAGTACAAATAATTTAATAGTATTGCAAATTTTAGACAAACGAATAAAAATTTTAGAATACAAAATAAATCACAAATTAGTTCCAATAAGTAAATCTCTGCATTCACCCCTTAGTCCGCATCATCGTATGTTTGCCTTTCTGTTTTCCGAATACTTTCTCTGTTTAACACTGACTGTGGCTTCGCGCATCTCGAAGTTCTCCTACCGTTCACGTCTCGATCTGTCCGCTGTACCTATATAGAATAAAATTTGAAGTAGGTATTTATTGTCACAAAACAGTCTAACCTATAGAAGTGAAAGTCCAATAGGATTACCTAGAATGAAAAAATGAGGTGTCAAGCGCTAGTTGCAATTGAGTTGTCGAAATAGGCACGGCAGCTGAGGCCGAAAAACAGACTAAGGGAAGAAGAATTCCAGCGATCGTAGTGGATGGATTCAGAACTATTTCATAACGCTTTTTTTAATGGAAGTTTGTTTTTGAATGACTAATTCCCGATTTCACTGACCATTTCGTAAAGTCAGGTAATACCTAAAACGAATTTAGGAATTCCTAAATGCAATTTACATGTTACCACGCGCTAAATAATGCATAAGAGTGATAATTGTAGGATTGTAGGAACAGCTTCGCGAGTAAGGCCCCTTTTTGTCCCAATAATATATTGTGGTTCAAAATATCTGTTGCAAACTTTGTAGGACTTATAAATCTATTCAGCGCTTAATTCCTTTACTTTTGGATTGCGAATAAAGGCAACAAAGGGTCATGTTTGGGAAACCTATGTCGTTTTGATGTAATGGCTGTACACCCAGGAACGCAACACTTCACACCAACCCTTATAAATATTATGAATTATCACACTTGATAAGACTTACAGTACCTAATTAAAACACAAATAACAGCAGCAAATGGCAATAGGGAACAATCTATGAAAGACAACGGTGACAACAACTATATGACAGCTTTGATGAATTTTAAAATATTTCTTCTTTTCGTGCTAAAGGCATTAGCTGCCAGGCCTGCTCCGACAACTCAATTGCAACTAGCGCTTCAGGTGGATGGGTTTGAAACCTCATTTTTGTATTCAAGGTCATCCTATGAACTTTCACTTCTATAGGTTAGACTGTTTTGTTGTTATTGTGACTGTTGACGTTTTTGAGGAATATTTCCAACAAATGATCGAATACATACCCCAGAATTCAGTTATATTAATGGATAACGCGAGCTATCATTCTCGAAAAAACTTTTGCAAATTGTTGCACAGCGTGAAGCAAAGATTAAGAAATTTGTAATTGATGAGATGTCAAAAGGTAAGGGTATTATTGTACATCGCTTACCCCCTTATCATTGTGAGCTGGAACCAATAGAGCTGTGAAACATAAATAAGAGATTCTTTGAGACACCCGACCTACGTTTTCCGTTCATTATATACTATCAGCTCCTTTAAAACGAGCTTTAGAACGTGTAAGAATTACTGAAATTGGCTTCGAGAAACGTTCAAACATAATCGCTGTGAGTCCACTCCATTTACATAGGATTTTTGACAGGAGGAAATATTCATTAGTAATACTACTAGAGGTCTTCGACTCGGTTAGCTCGGAGAAAATTTCCGGATTTAATTCGACCTTGTAAGAAAATTCCACACCAAATTGTGTTTGAAAATCAAATAATTGAAATTGACTTCTTGATTTTCAACAACGTCAAATTGTTGTCTCCATAAAATACTAACAAAACATGTTAGGTTTGATCATCGACTTGCTTATTTAGTTACTATGGCAGCTAAGTGGAACCTTCACTAACAGTCCGCAATTAAATTGTTGATTCCAACTCGTTGTAGGTAGTTGCTCGAAAATACCACCTCAAGACACGACACAGCGCTCTCAGCTTTGATATTGATTGATTAAATTATATATTGTGTGTCATCAACCCAATATTATTTAATAACATTGTCCATAATTTATTGACAGTTTAGTGAGAATCAATAGTAATTGGTTTTCAAAACATGTTTTCATTCATTTTCTCATGATAGTCACTTAATTGAGTTGTGTATGAAAACATTGATAAAACCATATTCATTTTTATCATAGAGTACAATTATATATCTACAGTGCGGTCGTAAATTATGCTCCCTCAGTCATAACTTCTGAAAGTAATGAGATATAATTAATTAAAAACTAGATTAAACTAAAGGAAATTATACTATCACTAGTGGCAATAATCTGACTTGATAGAGGGCGTCACTATCTTTAAATTTTTAAATGGAAGATATTTTTATTATCTTTACGTCTATAAAAACTTAGCTATGATTTTTTAGTGGTGTTATCGTAAAAGTAAATGAATGCATCACTTTATAATCTCAATAATCCCCGTTATTTTATAAAACGAAATAGGCTAATCTGAAATGCTTTCCCCGTGAATGAAGAAAAACGGAAGCACCTTCTTAGACTTTAAAATATTCGACAAAGAGAGCAATTCTTGGTCATCGATCGCAACTGAGATGTCTACTTGTGGATTTAACTGACTTCTGTCATCCACAAGATTTCCAGCTAAAAATTATTTTGCTTTTAATCTAACACACAATCCTCAAACTTAGTATTCGTGCTGACAGTTTCTAATCCCGCATCACATTTATCAATAACTTGATCATAGATCAAATTTTCATTTTATTATTATTCAAAAACAAACAAAAAAACTACTCGCAACAGTCCTCAGTTTTTTAATACTTGTTCGATCCAAAGCTTGCTGCACAATTCTTTCGACTTTTTCACTCATTATGTGAGTATACTGAATTTTTATTTTCTGAATAATTCATTTCTAGGCACCACGAATCAATAATAACATAACACCAATACTTGAGAATGTAAAGGAAAATGGAAAACATTCTCCTATTCACGTGAATATGATCAGCGCCTGTCTCCTTCTATTCAAATTAAAAATCTATGTTTCGTAACTGGTCGTTTGGTTCCTTGACTGGAATATTTGGACTGTCGTCTGGAGCCTTTAACTAATTTTTGAGTATTTTTAAGTTGGATTTTTTCAAATGAACATACTCAGTCCAATTTACATGGAAAAAAAGCCAAAGGAGAAAGAAAGATATGAAAATCAGCTTAACAAAGCCGAAACAAAAACTGAAGAGCAGCGGAATAAAAAGAATGTAGGATAAGAGGTGGTACTAAAGAAAACAACTGAACTGATTTGAAAAAACAAAATTTTCTCAATCTCTAGTGTCATCAGATTCCAAGACAAATTTTAAATGTTTTTGGTGGCAAGTATTTCATTTGATCAGTGTCCTAGGGTTGCTATGCAGTCTGCAAGACTCTACATTCTTCTCGCTCCCACATTTTGAGCGTCATCCCTATCCAGGTGACAGTGTTTTTTTCTGCAACACTTTCCACCACCATTTTATGTAGTGGTATAAAGTTGTGAATCACCTCCATGGCTGCTGTTGAGCATGTCTTCATTGCTCCTGTAATGCATGTACAGGTTAGTTTTTGAATTTTGGAAAGGTTGTCTCTCGTTGTCAATAACTAGCTCTACGACCCCACGCGATGGCTTTTAAGTGATAATTGGTCTCACTATGGCAGTGTACAGGGTTATTCATTATAAACTACCAAACCCCTATCATCGTTACAATTACATTTAAAAAAAAAGCCCCATATAAAAGTTGTTGGGTTACAGCTGGATTTTCTTAATATTCTATCAAAAGTTCAGTAGTGTATAATGTTTTTTTTTTATTTAAATTAACGTGTCTCGACTGCTGAGGTCATTGACACAGTTTCATGATTTTTAGGTTAAACAGTTATGACATTCGATACTAAATTTTAGGTAGAACATGTTAGATATGCTTTATTAAATTTATGTCTTTTAGGTAGGATAGCACTGTATTCACTTCACAACTAAATTTCAAGATATCACTGAGTGGTCCTTTTATATTGTGTTTGTGCTGGTAGCTTTGGTAGCGGGGACATTCCACTAGGAAGTGTTTAACAGTTAAATAAACAGAACATAACTGGCACAGGGGGCGATCTTCTTTTGTCATTAAGTATCCATGGGTATAGCGTGTATGCCCAATGCGCAATCTTCTTAAAATTATTTTTTCTTTTCTGGAGAGTGTGGAGTCATGGTGATACTTCAGACTAGGTTGTATTTCATGTAGAGCGGAGTGTGTTGTGTCCCAGTATGATTGCCAGGAGTCTCTTAGATGTTTTTTAAACAGAGATTTTAGGTCGTCATGAATTTGTAAAAATGTTTTTTGGGTTTTAGTTGTGGCCAGCTTAGCGGCGTTGTCAGCTGTTTCATTCCCAGTGATTCCAATATGTGATGGAGTCCAAATTATCGTGATGGTGGTGTTTTGAGAAAATAGTGTCTCGTATCTTTCATGGATTTCTTGTATTAGAGGGTGTTTTGAGTTAGCTTTCCTAATTTCTTGGATTGAGGAGAGGGAGTCTGTACAGATAGCGACCTTTTTATTTCTTGAGTTTATTATTTTGAATGCCTGGAGAATTGCAAAAATTTCTGCAGTAAATATGCTACAAGTGTCTTCAAGAGCGATTGTGTAAAGGGTTTCGTTTGATGAGGTGACCGCACATCCTACTCCTTTGCTATTTTTGGATGTGTCTGTATATAGGGTTTCGTCGAACTTCTGTTGGTTGATTCGTTCGGTGAATGTTTTCCTCAAGATTATGTTTGAAGCTTCTTGATTTTTGAGTACCAATAGTGTTGTGTCGATCATTGGTGTTGGTTTATTCCATGGAGGTGAGGAGGATATACGTAAAGGTAGTGTGAGGTTGAGGTCGATGTTGTGTAGGATAGGTTTTAGCGTGTCGATGATGGATCGTGTTGATTTTGGGGGGTGATTTGATTCTTCGTTATACATGTTTGGGATTAATTTATAGACTGGGTTGTGGGGATTGGCGGATGCTGAACTGAAATATGTTTGTAAAAGGTATTGGCGTCTCAGGTGAAGAGGAGGTTCGTTAGCTTCCGCATATAAGCTGTCAATTGGGCTGGATTTGAAGGCGCCGAGGCATATTCGTAGGGCTGTGTTATGGATGGTGGTAAGCGCGTTTAGATGGGATTTTGAAGAGGAGAGATAAACTATGCTACCGTAATCTATTTTTGATCTAATAACAGCTCTATACACTCTACTGTATAATGTGTTAACCCTACCTTGTACCGTTTTTGAGTTATGAAATGTTGAAAATCTGAGTTTCAGCACAGATTATAAAGAGAACAGATACGAAAGCTTGACAGAGAACAGTAAAAAGAGAGAGAGATGGGTGGACATACCCATTTGAATGCCCATCGTCTTATGTCGACTCCGTTCGGGCTCCTTCGCGGAATTTGTCAACAGGGTTGTCAATTTGCATAATATTTCCTTCAACTTACGATCATAGGTCAAATATTTTATAAGCATTTTTTTTATGTGTGATAGTTATACAGATACAAATATTCGATAATTACTTGTTTTAAATCAATGTTATCAACATTAAAAGAATTATACAATTAAAAAGATTATAATGTATAAAAATCATACAATAAATATATACTTTTTTCACAAACCACATCCTTGGCAACCATGCACAATAACGGTGACGGCGAACCTAACCTAACATAATCAAAACGTGCTCAAAATCACTTGTAATCTGTTCTCAAAATTCATAACGCCATTTTTGTTTGCTTCATTGTTTGAAGGTGTTCAATCGGCGATATTAATTGTGTTATTTGACTAATCGATTGTGCGTTGTGGTGATATCAACTATAAAAATATAGTGGTATATATTATTATTCTTATAAAATGAATAAACATCACGGCGGAGTGTATTGTTCATACAGAGACTGTCCAAATAAATTTTATTCGGAAAGGAAAATAAAGTTCTTTGGATTTCCAAGGAATGAGAATATTTAATTTAATATCCTGGCCTATGATAAAAGAAATTTTAAAGTTCTAGATATTAACTGATATTATTATCAAAATAGGTCTATATTGTATTCCCTTTGATAATAAATAAATTAAGAATTATTTGTACTTTGAAATTTGGTTGATTTTTGTAATTATTTGTTTTATCTAAAAATGTACTTATTAATTAATCTCCCAAGAGTAATGACTATTTATAACCAATCATAGGAATGTACATATAGGTATTTAATAAATACATAAATATATATTCGATTATGATTATTGTTTTAATTCATGGCGCAGTTTTATAGATTTAGTGGAAACTTCCAAAAAACAAGATCCGGCACTAGAAATTGTTATTGTCCCCGAGTCAACACTGCAATTTGGTAAGAAATTCAGAAAATATTCATCGCGGCCATACCGAGTTAAAGGTCCAAGGTTATTGACGACGGAGATGAAAATCGTTTGATGTTTTACCGGGATTCGTATCTGTTCTCTTTATAATCTGTGTCTACAGTGCGGTCGTAAATTATGCTCCCTCAGTCATAACTTCTGGAAGTAATGAGATATAATGAGATGTGGTTTTAGTAATAACTGTTAATATGAAAAAGATAATTTATCAAAGGAAGCTATGAAATTGACAACTAATATGTTGGATAGCTAACATTTTTCAGATGAAGTAATTAAAATGGTTCACAGAGAGGTCGAAGATTATTAAAAATAATATACAAGTGCTTAAAGCAAGGATTCAACTTGAAATTAACAAACTAAATGAGAATAATGAAGTCATCTGCAATGTTATTATAAATAATATAAGAAGGTGTTATCAATTATGCATTAACAATAATGGTGGACAGTTCTTTTATAAGTTATTATTTATAAATTCTCTTGAATAAATCTTTGTTTTCTGTCTTGTATAGGTATATATTTTGCCTTTTTTTTTCTTACTGAGAACCATTTTTATCACTTTATATGAAAAATGTCAATTATTAAACATATTAATTGTCATTTTCATAGCTTGGTTTAATAAATTATCTTTTTCATATTTACAGTAATTACTAAAACTAAGATTTTCAACATTTCATAACCTAAAAACGGTACAAGGTAGTGGTAACATATTATATATTTTTGAAATCAGAAGACCATTCCAAAAATATGAAAATATACAGGGTGTCCCATTCAAAAAAGAGCTATCATTTTTTGTATCCACTTAAATTCGCACGCTACTGAACTTTTGATAAAATATCAAGAAAATTCAGCCAAACAACTTTTATACAAGACTTTTTTTCTGAAAGTAATAATAACGATGATAGGGGGTGGGTAATAATTTATAATGAATAACCCTGTACATCTTGCAAAGGATCTTATATGACTATAACTACAATTTTTCCCTCCCTAGCTTTTACGACCCGCTGAAGCAATTTTTATTTTATTTCCATAAGACATAAATTGCTTACTATTCGACAAGTTTTTGTTTTTCTATTTCCCACACTGTCATTGTTCATTTCAGTTCATTCCTTTGGTGATTTGTTAACTCCACTATTGTATAGAAAGCCAATAAAGACTTGGCATTTAATTTGTTCCGAACAGCGAAGTGTTTGCATTCCAATTCCAATTCACAACATTAATCGAGAAAGGGTGTACATGTGTACAATTATATTAAAATCACGGTTTTCCGCAACTTCACCATGTTTACGTGTTGGTGATTTCACAAGCTGTACAAATAAACCGATTGAACCTTATAAAATGTGTTGCTCAAAGGTAATATAAATTGATGTACCTAATGGGGAAAATAAGTGACGGTGCATTACGAATAACGTTATTAGTAATTAAGATCGGATCAATAATTATTTATTAATATTATACCAGTTAAATTATAATTACATTAGTATTTCGGCATATAACTGTTTAATATATGCAAGGGTTTAGAGACTGTGACAGTTTAATTTATGCTGTTGGCGGTGGTGTTGAATTTCATTGGCAAAATGGAGTAAAATTTACTCACGAACATGCGATTGTTTCAGAAATGTCTATCTATAGGAAAGGTCAACTTATTTTTGAGGTAATTACGGCGCAAAATATATCAAATTGGCTTATTTTTCATTACAAAGTAAGGGTCCACACAGTAAATTCAATCATATTTCATTTTTTCTCCATCAAAAGTACCAGCAACAGCTTGTAACACACAGCTAGGAATACATGTATCAAGTTTTGTCAGAATGGCCATTTTGTTCTTTGAATAAATAGGCGATCACAACATATTCCCTACGGGACCGCCGAGTTGTACCACGGGACACCAGGTAGATGTAATCCTACCGTCTAGTTGTACCACCATATTTCTAGAGAGGATTAACGGTTTAAAATAACAATCTAAACAGTTTTATTACAAATTCGATAATATAATACAAAGAAGATATATTTTTAAAATTTGTTTTGAAATATACAGACAAATTAACATTAATTTTACAATTTAAGATCTCTTGTACTACTGCGGCAAATAATAATAGCTTAAAGATCTTACAAAATCAAATTTGGTGATCTTATTTTCTTTTAATTCTTTTATTTTAGAAGTTATATACATAGATAACATATACAGTTGGTTCGGTGAATCTTTTCCCATGCGTCATCATTCATATACAAACGCAATACATCAATACATTAAATTACACGTAGGTCGCAGATTGATGTTTCAATTAGAATGTGGCTAAAATGACGGTGTGCGTTATTTATTATTGAAGCTAGATATTTGTAAATATTTCACAGCCATTTAGCGATATGCTACCTAAACCTTTGGTTTGAAAAAACTGTTGGTATTCCAGAGTTTTATAGGGTTATTCCGCAAATTTACTTGCATTAGAGTTAGAATTGAAAACAATTTTCTCAGTAGAAACTTTGCAAATCAGAATTGCCTTTTTAGTGTTATGGCTAGCAACCATTACTATTGGGCCGTCCCACCCATACGGTTCAACAATGAAAAATAGAAATCTTATGGGTTGTGAAAATAAATAATAAATAATTTAAATATGTATATTTAATACTTATAAATATATACAATACATTTCATTTAATTTTCCTCATAGAATCAGAGCTATCACCAGTATTTATATCTATGGTAATAGTTGAATGCTAATATCAACTATATTTTGCTCTGGGGCGTACCACTTTTCTATAATTTCATGAGTATGCCCAACACATTTTTCCTAAATTTGTTGATGACATTGTTGCAGTGCCTCTTTCCACATATTTATAACAGAGCTATCTGAATACTTATCTTTACCAATATATTTATTGTAATATGACTTGCAATTTGCCCAAATTAATTCAATATCGTTGAATTCACTTTGAAATGGCGGTAGTTCCAGCAAAATATGTTTCATACAATTCAGTTTGATGGAACTCTATCCATAACCATGATGAAATGTCATTGCGAAGTAAATAAATAATAAGTAGATAAATAATCTTTACTTACCACAATAATTCGAACACTCGGGTGTAAGTAAGTCGTTATAACAACTGTTTTTTTAATTAAATTTATATGCAAGGGGCAAAAAAATTAGTAAAATTGTGAAATAAAAATGTAAACAAAGTCTTTGGTCTGTCAACGTACAAATTCGCGTTAAGCTTATCGACGACATTCATCATATGGCTATCTCTGTTTGTTATATTATGTTGTAATGGAACAAACGGTTTCATTTTGGGTGGTTTAGATTTTGTGAGTAGGAAAGAGACGTACTACAAAAAGTAGTATGTGAATAATTTCATACATGGGAAAAGATTCACCGAACGAACTGTACTCATGTTTCTTTCTAGTAACAGATTTAAATTTTTTTATAATTGTTGATTCATTGGCAGTCTTAATTTTTGCAAATGTTTCATTTTGTATATTTATTATCATGTCCACAAAAATAAATATATTTGGATGAGGAGAATAAAAACTGTTTTTTAATAAAGAATGAAATGAATCACAAGCGTTGGTAGACCGATACATGCTATTTGTGTTACATGCCCAAACTTTTGGAGGAAATTTAGCTTCTTCTGATATATAATTTTCAACTATGTAATCACAAAATTGTATTACTCTCTCATCATCGGGCGATTTGTCAAATATTTCAAGAGAAAAAAAGTCACCTACTTCGGTAGGTTCTAGAAAATGTAGGCCAAAGAATAACTTTAAAAACTTGCCAATTTCTGAATTTTTATCTTTATATTCATTCGACAAACCTAAATTTAAAATTTTACGGTACCATGCTTGACATAAGTGAAATCTACACCCGGTTAAATTTGAATATGGCCAAAATCTATAAATTGCACTATGAATTGCTTGTTCAAAGTCGACTACTATATTTTTTGGGTTAAAGGATAAGTTAAGTGCATTACATTTATCGCTAACATTTTGAAACAATTTGAAATATGTATTACAACTTTTATCGGGTAACAGAGCAAATATGACTGGAACATAATAACCTTTTTTAAAAGCATGAATGGTAAATAGTTGGTAAAAAAACTTTGTACAATATTGAAATGTACCATCCATATAAATGGTATCACAGGGGAACATAAGAAATATAAATTTGTGAAACAAGAAAAGATAATTAAATTGTTTTCCTTATCTAAACAGCAAAGGAAATTTTCATCTTTAATTTCAGTTTTCAGATTTAAATTAACAACTGCATCAAAAACCTGATTTATATCCTTAGGTAATGCTGGTAAAACATCTCGCCGTGCTTCGTACAGATTTCTTCTCACACGAAGTAGATCATCGCTTCCAATGTCTGAAGCCCAATCATTGTTCTACGAGATGTTAGAAAAATCATACTGTTAATAATACTTTAATTTCTAGAAATTTTAGTACTTACAGTTAATTCTTTATGAATTAGTTTAGATGGCCTTTCTGTGCTATCCTCAACAGCTTTTCTTTTAACGCTATTACTAATAGCTTGCTAGCAATCGTCTTCTCACCTTCATGATTATGATCAAGCTGAGATTCCAAAATAGTTTTTTCATCTGCACTTGTATATATTTTGGCATTGCATCTACTTTTGGTGTTAGTGCAACGCCATCTAATTTTACCACTGAAAATTTAAAGTTATTTAGCACTAACAATTTTGCACCTTTTTCACTAAAGATCGATTGGACTTCCATTGCTGTCTTAAGAAACTCACGACTCACGACTGATCGCTTAGTATGAAGATTATAAATAAATAGTAAGCAGCAGTAAGAAGGTATTATCACCCCCAACCCTTAAGAAAAATTCAAACTTCGACATTGGTGGTGGTGTTATAGAAAGTTTCACTTATTGAGAAAAGGTCATTAGAGAATTACTGAGAATAATGTAAAATATGTTAGACTACCTGATTTCAATTTCGTGGTACAACTCGGTGGTCAAAAAAGGGCCACCTTTTACGCTGCCAGATTATGTCAGGTAAGCGTGGTACAACTCGGTAGTCTCCATTCCCTACAGTCTGCATGGTAGAAATGCTGCAGACTCCTACTCTTCCTCTGTACCCATTCCTCCCACAATTTTTGGTAACATAGTAGACATGATACTTTTCCGAACATGACATGCGTTCAAGTGTGGAAATAGTAGTTTACATCACAAGACCGGAAAGTAGTGTTTTTCAGGTCGAGACAAACAGATTCCAGGGCGAGCCGTAGGCGAGTTTTGAAAGCTTGGTGAGACCTGAAAAGCACTAATTTTCGGTTGCGTGACGTACAATAATTTTTTCGAGACAGACACTTCGATATACATTTTCCTAACAAGTGCGGAAAGTGATACTTTCCCGAACGCGACTGCAGTTGACCCTTACGACGCGGAGTGGAGTTCGGGCAAGCGGTTAAGGGCGGGAAAGACACTTAACGCACGAGTTAGGAACAATATTTTTTCTACGACCGTAGGTATATGCAAAAAATACATCAACACATTTTTCAAAAATTATATATCAAAAATTTCCGAGTGCGGAAAAACATTTTCAGCAAGTGTTAGGTACAATAGTTTTTCTACGAGCGGGAGGAAAGTCAACAGAACTAATCAAAAGTTGAGATATTTTTATCTGATTATAAGTGCTTATAGTTTATTTATCAACATATTTTATTAGTTTATTGATAAAGTAAACATAAAGTAAAATATTATTAACAATGATAGTTACATGTCGAAATCTAATACCTAATTATTTACATTATAATTTATTGTAAAAGTAGAATTATTTGCATTACTTAAATTTATAGCAGATGCTAGTTGCTTGTTAAATGGCTGTAATTTTGGATCTGTTGCTCATCGCTGTTCTGGGATAATAATGTCAGTCAAGTGTAGTTCATTTTCGAATTCCTGTTCAAAGTTGTGCTGAGTACTTGGGCCTGGCTGTATGTCAGTGGAGGCGATAGAGCTTCTGGTAGTGGCTGATTGCTGTCTGAATATCTTGCTTGCAATACACTTTTTATTTTTATTTTCCACACTAAAATGTGTGTGAAAAATTCAATTTTCCGCCCGCTCCTAGAAAAAAGACATTTCACGCATGTGTTGGGAACTTACAAGTCTATTAGTTACGTTCTGGTTATTGATATAAAAACTATCAGTCGGCGCGAAGTGCAGGAATCTCAACTTTATGCCCACGTAGTGTATACTATTTTTCCTACTACTGACAAACCGAAAACTATTGCCTTTATTTGAACAGAAGACACTTCCTGAGATAAGCAGAGTTAAAAATGAAAGCATAAAGAAACCTGTATGCGTTGTAGAATATAACAGACAGATGGGTGCCGTTGACAGATATAGTAGCATTGATTGTACCTTACTAAATGCCCACGTTTTTGACGCACCATGCAGATAAGACTCCAGTTGAAAAGCTCCAGGGGGTCAATTTTTGACTTCATATGCAAGAATACGTAACATAGCGAAGGCTACTTTAGCGAATGATAATGCGTTTTCAAATTTTTGACTACCATTCGTACCGAAGCCGGAACGTATAGGCTTGGAAGCGAATGCGCGACGTGGCAACTCAGCAAAACGTGAGCTAGATCTACTGGTTTAGTTATTCCAGCCTTAAAAAGAAGAAAAATTATGGAATTATGGAAAATCATAATATGTCATCTGACAAATGACAATGAAATTAATTATATTTTTTCATTTTTTGTTTGTAGTTTAATGATTATAATATATAGTCTGTACAGAAAGTACGAGGAGTAATAAACCCTAATTAAGTATGCAAAACCTTTACAGGGAGCACCATGAAATTTTTGATAAATCTCTTACTTTAAATTACATTTCTTCCATAAATCTAAAAACCAGGTAGATCGACCCCGTATTTGTTTCAGTTGTAGCAAAATTTAGGGTTTCTTTATTGTTAAAGGATTAGCAGATAAGCAATAACGCAATGCAGTGGTGTGTATTTTAGGAAAAAATACGTTTTAAATTATAATATAATAAAAAATGAAAAGAAATAATTATTGGAATACATTTATTACTTACATTTTATTCTATATCCGACTCGGAAGAGGAAGAATCGTTGTTGACATTAATAATAATAGGGTCGATTAAATCATCACAAATATTGTCAATTTTCAACATATTTGCCTCTACTTTAATAACATGCTCGATAAAGTTTGTCCAATTTTCCTTACTAACATGACTTACAGCACTCTCAAACAATTTCACAACATCGTTTATTTTAAAAGTAGTATTTTTTCCCAACTTCCCCCTTTACCTGAGCCCTTATTAATTCTATGGGATTAAGTTCACAATGATAAGGGGGAAGTCGAAGAACTGATATACCACGAGAAGAAGCCATTTCTTCTACAATGTAAGTTTTGTATTTATTCTTGTTCATTTTTGCAATTCTGTAAAGTTCTTTCCTTAGTGGATTTTTTGGAAACTTAATATTTTTCGAAATAAGCCACTCCAAAAGCTCTGCTTTACGCCAACGACTTGTGAGCAATGCTTCTCGTAACCGTGAATGGTAACTTGCGTTGTCCATAACAATAACAGCCCCTTTTGGAATCAGATCCAACATTTGAACAAACCATTAATCGAAGACATCCCCATTCATATCTTCGTGACAGTCCCCCGTGCGTTTTGAAATAAAAGTTAATAATCCACCATCAACAAAACCTTCAGAACTTCCAACATGGACAATGATAAGTCTTTTTCCTTTTCCAGATGGTGGCTGCAAACCTAACGACAAACCTTCCACGAATGCCTGCCTTCCGCTTTTAATGTTTTCATCTTGCCAAGATTTGGAAACTGTATATCCAGCATTTATACACACATATATACAAAAATATATAAAATAATTATTGTTACAGATTGGTTTGTTTTCTATTATGAATAAACTGTGTTGCCTTTCTTTATCAAACTTACTAAAATTTATGCACCTCTATCACTTTTTTTTATTAAAATTAGTACATCCCGTTACCTCTGACCTAAATCGTATATTCTTTAGCATAGCTGCAACTCATTCGTTCAATACAAAATGTACCTTACGGTATACCCTCTTAAAATATATTTTGGTACGTCTATGAAATCTACTTAAATGAATGATTTATTACTCCTCGTACTTTCTGAACAGACTTATAGTTAGTAAATATGTCCAAAGAAGGTGGTGAAATCACAGGCACAATAATTTCCGAGAAGCAAAAAAGGGTTTAGGACTAAATATCCTGTCCAAAAATATCCTGCCAAAAATATTCCGCCAAAAAAAACCCATCCCGTAATATCCACTACCAAAAATAACCCCTTCAAAAATATCTCTTCCCATTTCACCTTAGAAAGTTTCGGATGGGAGGGATGAGTGCATTGCATAGAGATAGTAATAAAGGGAAGAGACGAAGTCAGGTGATCTAAAGCGTACTCCGTCAGCCATTTTCGTGCCACGCTAATGTCAAAGTTATTTTAAGTGTCATTGGTGTTGTAAATTACATTTTTAAAGATACTTTTGTTTTAATTGATTGCCTAAAATGGTTTCTTTTGCTGTTAGAAGTTGAACCAGTCGAGACAGGGGTGGATACTAAGAAATCTTCGGGAATAACGTACCACAGGTAAGATAAATAATATGCAGGGGTGTATTACAAATATTAAAAAGGATTCACTGCATTACATCGATTATCAATATTAAAAATTCATATATCGAAAAATATCAAATCCGGTTCTGTGCAGAAATACGTTGCGTACCATACTTAGCCACGCCCACTGATTCCACATGTACATATGGAACCTAACACTGGATGTCGTCTCCTTCCTTATTACTATCTCTATGGTGCATTGTAATGCACATCAAGTTATCTAAGAAGGGGAAGGGAATATAATAATTGGATTCACCCTTCTTAAATCAAGTAATAGACTTGTATCTTGGCTCAGATATATTTTCAGTTGAGGATATTATTGAACGGGATTTTATTGGCTGGGGATATTTTTGGACGGGGTTTTTTTGGCAGGATATATTTGACAGGATATTTTTGGACAGGATATTCAGTCGTTTTACCGCAAAAAAGTTTAAATTGGATGTGATTCGAAAGATTTAAATTTAATAGGTGGAAAATTTACAAATATATTCACACATATCGACGCATAGAATAAATGGGTAGCTATTTCTGATATATAGTGAAGAGTAACATGGTTTCCCAAATATCCAGTTAATTCTTTCGATAAACGAAACATCAATAGAATGCTTTTCCGATAATTCGTTCCTGGACGTCGCTGGATGATATTTATTTGGTTATGTTCAGCTAAATTCTTAATAGCAAATAGCTGCATTCATTCTTCCATCGTTTTGCCTGAAAACCTAATTGTTCTAATCTATATTCTCGTACCCCCAGGTATTTTAAAGTTTTAAGTTTGGCAATGAACGTTTCCAATAACAATACATTCCCCAGATATTCAGCATTTAAGGCTAAGCCAGTTTATATTGATCAAGAAAATGCAAGACTGGCAGTACGCCATTTTGTGCTATTGGTTTCAAGGAAACAAGGGAAGAAAAGCGCACAAGGAGATGCAGAGGTAGCTCTTAAACAAAGTCAGGACTAGAGATTGTAAAAGAGATCAGATACATGTGTAGAGAATGTGACGTTGGTATATTATGTGCAATACCCTGTTATGAGGTTCATCACCAAGTAGCCGACTTTTGGAAGTTATTTTTTCACTTCTATTTATTTTTACTTCAGTCCTAAGCTATACTGTTATACTGTGCTATTCAAATATCCCCCTCGTATCTTTTGAACGGCTACACTTACATTAATAAAATTTGGAGGGTGAAGATAAAGTGTTGTAAACTTCTCTACGAATGGTAACAGGTGACTTAATAGTAATAGTAATAGATGACGTCACAGTGCCACTCTGGCCAATAATTTTAAATAGGACCTTATGGCAAGTGATATCTCGTTTGAAAGGCACTGACATTGGATACATAGCCATATTAATTTTGTTTGGGTTCAAACTAACTTTGACGGATGAATGAAATAAATACCAAAATTATTATTTCACATTTTAATATGGAAGATTTTTCAGTCCGCCTATGGTTAGTTGTCAAAAAAATTGACGTTTTTAATTTAATAGTATTTGTTGCTTTGCAAAGTTTTTTAAATAGAATAAATATTTAATTTTATTATCGTTTAACGAGACGTTTGAGAGTTTACAAAGGCGAAATGGTACGTACTCAAGCCGACAAAGTAGCAGCTATCTTAATAATTGGTGAATCTAGGGAGAATCTCCATGAAGCGGAACGTTTATTTAATGAGAGATACCCAGATCGCCCTATTTCGAGAACTTATTTGAGGGAGCTTCTTCACAAGTTTTAAGCGACAGGTAGTGTTCAAGATGCCAAACGATCTGGTCGACCAGCATTTAGTGATGGTAGAAAAATTGATATAGTTGCTGGAATGGTAGTAAATCCTACTTCCTCTTCAACTAAAGTTGCGTCTATCTGTGAAGTAAGTAAAAGTACAGTACAGAGAGTGTTAGCTAAAAATAAATTTCGTCCATACAAGTTAAAAATGGTGCACCACCTTTCGGATGACGACTCCGACACAAGATTCGAATTCTGTGAATTTATCACAAATAAAATTAGTCAAAACCCACATTACACAAAAACAATATGTTTTAGTGACGAAAGTAATTTTTGCCTCAATGGAAATGTGAATACACAAAATGTAAGGTACTGGAGTGACACAAATCCTCACACCTTTCGTGAACAACATGCCCAATTTCCAGAAAAAGTCAATGTTTGGGCAGGTATTTTGGGAAACCACATAGTTGGTCCTGTATGCCTAAATTCAAATGCGGTGAAGTGTATCTGGAGATGTTACAAAATGCAATTGAGCTGTTAATTCTTGAAATTCTGGAAGATAATCCAGATGAATCCGGCCATCTGGAAATAACATTTCAACAAGATGGTGCTCCTGCACATTATTATGGTGCAATAAGACGTTACCTGGATGAAGAATATCGAGGTAGATGGATCGGCCGGCGAGGTCCTATAGAATGACCACCTCGGTCACCAGATCTGACACCATTAGATTTTTTTCTATGAGGGTACTTGAAATCCAAGGTTTATACTACGGCACCAGATAGCATTGGCGTTTTGAAAGAGAGAATTATTGAAGAATGCAATGCAATTTCAGCTGACACATTCAAACGAGTACGACAAGAGTTTACTAATAGGATGTATTACTGCCAGGAAGTAGACGGGGCACATTTCGAACACTTGCCATAAGAATCCATTGTTGATATATTATTTATAAAATTTAACAAATAATTTCAATAATTTTGGTATTTATTTAATTCATCCGTCAAAATTAGTTTAAGCCCAAACAAAATTAATATGGCTATGTAGCCAATGTCAATGCCTTTCAAACGAGATATCACTTGCTATAAGGTCCTTTTGAATAGCACTGTATATGGAGGATTGAAATCTTTGGTTTTTCTTATGTTATAAAGTTTGGCCTTTCTTGGTATTGTTTTGATTATTTTTACTGTGGTGACATACATTCACGTCAGCAGGCGCAGAGAAAATCCAAAATATCATTACAATCAAAAAAGGTCCCTTCACTTTTTTGTTCTGGAAGCTTGTGCACAAAAACATCTTCCGGGTACCGAAAAAGCACGCCAGTAAAGACCTGAAATATATTGTAGACTTCAACTTTGATCACAATATCCAAGTCAGAAAAACCTGGCCAAATTGTGAGTAGGCATAATGAATTAGTTCACTGTTATACGGGAACCTTAAAGGACACGACAGTAGTGAAGCATTGCCTATTCTTCAGCCAGGGAAGCGGATGGACTAAGGATTTCAGGACCCAGTGACCCCTACGGCCTGACGACTTCGACAATTGCGGAACAAGCCAAACGTTACACCCATGCTCAATCCCTTGAGAGATGGGATGAAAGCAAAGGATGCAGTCTTGCTAGGATGACCCTGGGGGACCCTGGGAAGCTGGCGCCGAAGAGATATTTGGCGATAAGCAGGAAAAGCCTATGTTTAACAGTAGAATTTCTGACTGGAAACTGTCAACTAAGGAACCACCTCCATACTATGGGGCTAGTGGTCACACCTCTATGCAGGATGTGTGAACAGGAAGATGAATTGGTCAGGCATGTCCGTATGCGAGTGTCCGGAGTTATCGTCAATAAGAGAGTGTGTGTTCGGTGAGTCTTGGCCTACACCTGCCGATATAAAGGAGATGTCTCCTAGTGACCTGTCAACCTTCCTGGGAAGGACAGGATGGACGATGACCAAGGAGGATAACTCATAGGGAGGATGTACAATGGGTCACATGTGGCTTAAGTACTGTTAGCCTACACTCCTCCTCTCCACTTTACAAATACAGAAACAGGGAACCCTATCAAGAACTTAATAAAACTGAGACTGTCTCAACTCATGGTCCGCCACCTGTAATAACCTCCGCTTCTAATGTTAATAATAAGATGAACTAGCGAACCTGAACCCTTTCGCGAAATCAGCCCCAAGGTAATATTGAAAAAAATAGGTAAAGCCGAGCAAAAGAAAAGATCTGACCATTGGGAAGTTCTAGTAGGACTTATACAATCGAAGACTCTTCTGGGTGACTACAACCTGTTAAGATCAAATGAATGCATAAGTCAAAGTAAAACTGCGCTAAGAAAAAGCTCAAAATAGTGGAGGAAGAAGAATGCAGATTTTGTGGCATGGAAGAAGAGACCTCCATCCACATACTTTCCAACTGCACAGCACTTCAGAATCCTAGAGCACCGCACTTGGGAGATTACTGGATAGAAGAGAAACATTAACCTAAGTTGAAGCCTGCAGACATCCTGAAATTCTTACGGGAAGTAGAACTAAAGGAACTACTAGTGTCTGAGACTCTCTCCAGCAACCAACTGAAAGTAAGGGGGCACAATAGATCTCTTAGGTTTCAGTGAATGTCACCTCAAAATACATATTACATACATACATGTTAATAATAATGGTACCCATTTCTGAATTAGCAAATCCAAAAACCAGCCTAGAACCCATGCGTACCAGATGTGGTAGCGTTGTGAAGGCTCCTCAAAGACTGGATTTATAATTTTTGAGGGGAAAGATGTAATATATTGCATACTTCTGTGCTGCTAGTCTCTAGGCAACAGGACAGAATAACGCTTGTATCCTATATTCTTGTTAGCAAGAGTTGCATTTTGACGAATAGAATTTAATGTCGATGTATTCAGTGAATATTGTTTTATTTAAACATTATACCTCATAATACAAAACAGGAGCTCTTAATTTTAATATTTAGAGGAAGCACATCCAGAATTTCTATTTCCCGTTTAAAAAATTTTTTTCCTTAGTAATTTTCCAACTCTCAAACTAATTAACAGATTTTCATGCGAGATAATATTTTCGTAGGAAAATGTCTGAAAAGTTATTTATAACTGCATTTCCAACTTCAATTTGAGGCAAATTATCCAATATGAAAAATGTCATTGGGAAATTAAAATTACTATGTTTAATAAGCATTTCAAATTAATTTCACTGAAACACCCACGATTTCTGGAAGTAATTGATCAAAATCCTTTTTTTTATTCGTAACCGTGAATTTTGAGCTATATTTATGTATACAAAATCATTTATTCATGAACTTTTAATAAACGATCTTTCCAGAAATAGAAGGGGTTTGGGTGGGGTCAATTTTTTCTATTGAACATTATTAATTCCAATTTTTT
>CAJUYG010001660.1:0-14862 GCA_910591675.1 Galerucella calmariensis | reverse complement strand
AGAGATCGATCATTTTCATGTTTCTTCTCATGGCCTTAATTATTTCGCGGTTGCGAAAATGCAAGGTGGCGCCATCTATCATAGATGCCTGGAGGCCTAAACATAGAAATTGGTGTAGTTTCAGGGTCCCTAATCTCAGATTTTGGGCTAGAAGCGTCAGTTTTCAAGTTTCAGAAAACTGCGAACTTTTCAACCACCATTTTTGCAAAAAATATTGGTGTGACGGAAAAATTCGTGGGGACCACTTTTGTAGGTAATGAGCTGCTCCTCATTTTTTGTCCAAACAAAAATTCTCTAGGGATCGTAGTTCGGGAGATATCGGCGAAAAACGGATTTTCGGGATCTCTAGAGCCATTTTCCGACCCTCCCAGGCACCTGACATTTTGGGTGTTCAATGTACCTACTATTACCTGAAAATTGGAAAAAACACTTCTCTTGCTGGACCAGATGTCCATGTTGACGGTATTTTTCGCCTTCATTCACTGGACTAAAAAACCATGTCGCATTTAAATAATCATTCATAAAGTGGAAATATGCATGAAAATTAAACATAAACAGAGTATTTCCCATATATTTAGCATTGTACATTACTGATTGAGGTTCTCACATGACGTCACACGCTGTCGGCTATATGCGCAAGAACATACCGTGAGTAAGTGTATCGTGGGGTGGTGAATTGTTTTTAATATTTTTAAATCAAATTTCTTCGTAGAAAAAATAATGTATGAAACTCTAAAGTAATGGTTATTACATGATCGTTGCATAATATACTATTAATAAGACTGGTAGACACACTCATTTTTCGCAATTACGTTTAATGTTGCATTCGATCATTTCCATTCAATGTTCATCAAGTATGAACTTTAGAATTGTTAACTTATCTCTCACTGTAGTTTTTCGACTCAAGATGACACATTAACATCCATTTCAATGTCGTTTGATATCAATTACGAACAGGTAACACAATAACTACCCATTTGACAGCAGAAATGTGTATTGTAGTATACAATATTACAACAGATCATGAGAACAAAGGAGATCTAAGTGGTTTGTATCTACCAGACCACGACCTATACGAAACGGGTTTTTTTCACAATCTCTAGCTTTTATATAATAAAGAAAAGCTGTTATTGCTTCAATGTTTAATATCTACATAGGATCGATTAAGCTTCGGCACACATATGTATAATCATCAATAAATTACTATCATTTGACTGGAAAAGCCGAAAAGTTGTTATTGATTGTGGTCCACGACCTACTGATTGTTTTTATACAGGGTGTCCCACGACGAGTTAAAACTATCTCTATATGGCAAAATACTTACGGTAAAATCATGGAAATTTCTGAGTTTCGGTTTTCGGACGCGATCTTTTAAACTAAAATATTTTCAAAGATGGCAGATTTCCGGTTCTACCGGAAGTCGACTGAAGCTTTTCTATTTTAAATGGAACACCCAGTATATTAATACATTTTTAAAATCTACGTGAAATTTTAGTATACTTTTGTCTGAGAACTTTTTTCGAAAAATGCATATTTCTTAAGTTATTAATTTTTTTGTGAAACATTTGACGGTTGCAGACCCTTTCAAATTATTTTTTTAAGAGGATACCCTTAAATATATCAAAAAAGGTTACTGTTCGGTTGCTTTAAGCAAGATCAGACCTATTTGAATCTATGTTGAAAAATTTTTCATTTTATACAGGGTGTGTATAGAAAGTGTTCAAAGTTCAACTTCATAAATATATATTTCTTTATTTTTTCAAATAGAACCACTCGACTCGGGGGGGGAAATAAGGCAAATTTATGTATACTTTCCTATACCTAAACCTGACTTTTATCCAGATATAGAATGTTTTCTGTAAATTTTTAGAGATGCAGGATATCTTACTGCAAATAAAGCACATATTATGTTCTTGTAACAACTTTGCCATATTTACCATGTATTGAAAGCAAATTCACATAATCTTTTTCATTTCTTAGTGCTTGTATCAACGGGTCAAAATAAAATTTAGACCACACCTGCATCTCTCAAAATTTACAGAAAACATTCAATATCTGGATAACGGTAAGGTTTAGGTATAGGAAAGTATACAAAAAAATGGAAAACACTGGGTGGTTTTATTTAAGAAAATAAAGAAATTTGATATTGATGAAGTTAGACTTTGAACACTTTTTATACACAACCTGTATAAAATAAAAAATTTCTCAACATAGATTCAAATACTTCTGACCTTGAAAAAGCAGCCGAACAGAAACCATTTTCATATCTTTAAGGGTATCCTCGTAAAAAATAATTTACAAGGGTCTGCAACGGTCAAATTTTTTACAAAAAAATCAATACTTAACTCAAAAAGCATGTGTGGTTTTCGATGAGTTGTCTCGTTCAGCAAAAAATTTACAGATAAAAGAGCCAGTGAATCAAGGTCATATTTCAACAATTTTATAGCGCTCTTGGCAGCGTCTGTACGTGGTAACAGCGGATATCGAAAACATGTTCTTACAAGTTTAAGCAATGCCTGAACAACGAAATTTACAACGGATTTTATGGCTGGGAGTTAGTTAATGAGTTACTGACAGCTACACTCGGAGTAAAAAGTTTTCCGTTATCTCAAAGAGTTCGCGCAAGAAAGCCTACATATTACGGAAATAATCGAACATGATTCACTTACCGGTTTTGATGATTTAAATTCAGCAAAAAATAGTTGAGCTGTCGGATTTGTCGATTTCATATTATAAGATTAATGTTTCTATAAATCGTAAAGTTACAAACATAGTTGTGTTGTCATGTATGTCACGTATTACACGGTTATTTGATCCTCTGGGATTGTTAAGTCCCTGTGTAATTCTAGCGAATGTATAATGCTTCAAAAATTGTAGCAACATAATTTAGAATGGGATGCAGATGTCTCCTATGATTTGCAAAATTCATAAAATATATTCATATGTGATTCAAGCTGCTTGAATAATTTAAGAATAGAACGTCACGTAGTTTCTGCAAATTGAAAAAGTGTGAGACTTGGGTATTGGTTTTGTATTTGTTTTTGTCTTGTATTCAAATTTGTACAATATGTAACTATTTTTTGCCGTACGAACATTTTATGTGGTCGCTTTCGAGCTTGAGGGGCTCTAAACTGTAACCAAACTTTTATTATGTCGTTGGTAGCTGCACTATTTTATGAACTTTTCACAGAGACTTTTTTAAACGCTGTTTCTTCCATGGAATGATCTTTACTACAAAGTCTACTATTTTACAAAGTAAGTACAATGGTGCAGATACGAGGATGTATTGATATCTAGTTAGCCTAGACCAGCTCCATGCATAAACAAAATATTGCGTTACCATAGCAACGAACAATAACTTATTAGAAGTGTCAGTGTGAAGTTCGACACGTCAAAAAAATAAACCAGAGTTACGCAATAAATTGAAAGAAAAAAGATGTCCACCGAAATTGTGAAAATCGAAAAATTGGAGTATCGAGCCATCATCAAGTACCTGTATTTAAAAGGGTTGAAAGGTAAGCAGATTTACGAAGATATGCTTATTACCTTTGGTGATCAATGTCCTTCGTCCTCTCCAAGACCTAAGAAGTTCCGTGTCAAAAAATCTGCTGGAAAAGTTCTTGTTTTAGTTTTTTGGGATTGCCATGGAGTAATCATAACTGATTTTTTGGATAAGGGTGAAACAATAACCGGAGATTACTATTCGACATTACTGACCATTCTACGGAAAAAAATCAAAGAGAAAAGACGCAGAAAGCTTTCGAAAGGTGTTTTGTTATTGCAGGACAATGACCCTGCACACAAATCTCATGCTGCCATGCAAAAAATTCGTGATTTAGGGTTTAAATTACTAGAACAGCTCCTTTATTCACCAGATTTGGCTCCGTCCTACTATCATCTCTTTCCTCAACTGAAAAAAAAAATTAAAAGGTCGTAAGTTTTCTTCCAACGAGGAGGTAATAAAAGCTGTGGAGGTCTGTGGGTTGGTGCTTGGTTTTTTTGTTTTTTTTTAAGATTTTTATTTCTTATTCACTGATATTTCTATACATAGTTACACTTTGATCAACCGGGCTGGTCCTTGGTTTTTTTGTTTTTTTTTTTAGTTTTTTATTTCATATTTACTGATATTTCTATACATAGTTACACTTTGATCAACCGGGTTGGTCCTTGGTTTTTTTGTTTTTTTTCAAGTTTTTTATTTCTGATATTTACATATTTATTTCAATATTGGGTTAGGTGCTGTGAGGGCAATCCGTACCTGCTTTCGACCCTATCTAGACAAAACGTACCGCGTTTAGTCGCGGACCAATCAGCACGGCAGATTTTAGAGGCCGACCAATCAGCACGGCAGATTTTAGAGCAATGGTTAATATGTGGTACGTTTTGCCTAAATGCTACCGGAACTCCAAATAATAATGCAAAATGCTATATCTCGGATACAATTATTCTTCGTAAAAAGGACCCCGTACCAATCCGTAATCATTCAAATTTGGTGATATTCCCAGAGATCATACAGTAAATTTTGTTGATCAATAATCCGTAATCGGTTTTGTTCAAAGATGCCCCAGTTTTTTTCACGGCACTTTGAAGTTGACGGGAAGATGTCATCATCTCATCTCACGTTCATCAAGGTGGTATGAAACTTGGAAATATATTATTCTAAAAATGTCCAAGAGTTCTTTTTGTAGAGAAATGTGTTTCATGTTCAAAATAACAATTTTTGGTATAATTTTTTCTGATATTAAAACACGTAACAGGAAATAGGAACAAGTTATTAGTAAAAACCAATTATTTAAAGATTTTCCTACCGTAGGCGTGCCTACGCGGTGGACCGGTCCACCCCAATTCCTCAAAATATCAGTCTATTAAAAACATTTCATTATTTTTGAATTCCATCGTTCTTTCAATGATACGAGGGAGCGGTTTTTCATTCTTGAAATGAATTGCGAGAAATTGAAGGGCGGCAATATGCAAAAGCAATGCTTCGGCGGGCACGACTCTTTGTTATTTCATCAAAAGATTCCGATTTGATATTTGGCCCCCCCTAATGAAAAAGTCTGCACACGCCTATGGTTCCTACATTCAAGTTATGTTGTAGCATCAAAATGGGCGGGTATTTCACACTTTCCTGGTCCCTAGCATATCCTAGATTAAAATTGGAGTGGATCTTTGCTCTATCCCACTGTGGCCTTTGCCGATCTATTGTGGTCCTCCCTATATTTAGACCTCAATATCTAGCTTTATTTCTTTTATTAAACCAATTAGCCTGGATACCGCCTCCCTTAGTAGCTCTCTACCATCATTTTTTCTTCTCCAAATAAGTGAAACCTTCGCACACCCAGAATATGTGCTTCGGGGTTTCGTCTTCTTTCTGGCAGAGCCTACATAGGTTGTCATCTGGCTTTTTGTGTGTATATGTTACCTCAGCCTACATTGTCCGGTCAGTATTTCCACAGTCATCCTCGTCGTTTCTCGACTTTGACATAGTAAGTCGTGTGACAGTTTGGCCGAATGGCTTTTAAGGAATAATTTAGCGTTCCTTTGATCGTGGAGCTTCATACCACCAGCGCAACGCCTGGTTGTTTATCCATTTGTGGATGCTCTCTTCACTTAGGCATTTAGCAATTCCACAGGAAGGTTCTGGCTCTATTATGACCTCCGTTGCTTAACCATATCCTACATACCAAAAACAGCCGTAACATGGGCACACTGCTTCGGGGATATCCATGTCATATAACATGCATATGTAACCGACTGTCCCTAAAGCATGCCATTATCCTCTGTGGTACATGGGGACATATTAGGTACATGCTAGGTTATAGATGTGACATACAATAAACTCAGAACTGGGTTATATACCTGAAGCATGGAGAAGGGCAATAGTAACCTTCATTCCAAAAACTGGAAAAAGGGACACAACAAACCCCAAATCCTTTAGACCAATTAGTCTAACATCTTTTGTACTCAAAACGATGGAAAAGGCTATTGATAACCATATTAGAACGGAAATCCTAGAGAGACTACCTCTCCACCCATGTCAGTATGCTTACCGGGCAGGCAGATCTACGGAGACTGCACTGGTACAACTGACGGAGGATATCCGAGGTGCTCTGGATAACCAAGAAACTGTAGTATGTGCATTTTTGGACATAGAAGGAGCTTTTGACAATACTCCACATGAGGCAGTCAGAAGAGCATTGAACAGAAGAGGTGTAGACAGCACAACATCCAAATGGATGTCGGAATTGCTCACCACAAGAGTAGCAGAGACGAGGATGAGCAAAGACATTGTCTCCATCTGCACTACCAGAGGATGCCCACAGGGAGGAGTAGCATCCCCATTAATGTGGAGTCTGACGGTTGATGAACTCCTGTGTGGTTTGACGGATCTCGGAATATCCTGCGAAGGATATGCCGTCTATATTGTCATAACAGCCAGGGGGGAATTCGAAAACACCCTTTGCGATATTGTACAAAAGGGTCTGAACTATACAAATAGCTGGTGTAGGCAAGTGGGACTTAGCATCAACCCCACTAAAACCATCCTGATAGCCTTCACTAAGAAAAGAAAACTCAACCTCAAAACCATAAAACTTGATGGGAACGAGATTGAATGGAGACAAGAAATCAAGTATCTAGGTTTAACTCTAGACAGTAAACTCCTGTGGAACAAACACGAAAAGGAGATTACATACAAGGCCAAAATGGCTATAATGGTGTGCAGAAATCTGGCAGGAAGAAACTGGGGCTGTAACCCAAAAATCCTAAGCTGGATGTAGGTACACTGCCATAGTGAGACCAATCATCACTTATGGAGCCATTGCGTGGAGTAGTAGAACTAGCCTATTGACGACGAAAGAAAACCTCTCAAAAATTCAAAAACTAGCCTGTATATGCATTACATGAGCAATGAGAACATGCCCAACGGCTGCCATGGAAGTGATTCTCAACCTCACCCCTTTACATATGGTGGTGGAAAGTGTTGCAGAAAGAGCAAGATACAGACTAGGTAGAGAGGGAATCATTAAAAAAAAACCACCTCCTCACTTCTTAGAAATCAGACAACCTGGGACATGCCACAAGACGGTATGATGAAAAAGTATAACTTTTCAAAGAAATTCGTTACGGAAATGAGCAACAAGAAGGAATGGGATCCAAATACCATTACCAGACTTGGAAAGAATGCCATTCAATGGTACACAGACGGCTCAAAAGCAATAGAAGGAACTGGGATAGGAGTGTTCGGGCCAGGAACCAAACTCTCTGAAAGCTTGGGAAAAACCCCAAGTATCTTTCAAGCGGAAATCCACGCCATAGAAAGTGCGCCCAGTTCAATATTGATAAAGGATACAGAAGACAAAGGATTATCATAATGTCGGATAGTCAAGCAGCCATTAAGGCACTGAGCTCTTGTGTAATCAGTTCCAAAATGGTGTGGGAATGCATAGACAAACTCAATGAACTAGGCGAGAACAACATAGTCACCTTACTATGGATTCCAGGAAACACTGGAATAGAAGGAAATGAAATAGCAGATGAACTAGCAAAGAGGGGGACTGAAATACCTTTCTGGGGACCTGAACCCTTTTGAGCCTAATGTAATATTGGAAGAAATAAGTAAGGCCGAGAAAAAGAAAAGATCTGACCATTGGGAAGATCTAGTAGGGCTTATACAATCAAAGACTCTTCTGGGTGACTACAACCTGTGGAGATCAAAAGAATGCATAAGTCAAAGTAAAACTGCGCCAACAGTTTTAACAGGGATCCTAACGGGACATTGTTGCCTGAATGGGCACCTGAAAAAGCTCAAAATAGTGGAGGAAGAAGAATGCAGATTTTGTGGAATGGAAGAAGAAACCTCCATCCACATACTTTCCAACTGCACAGCACTTCAGAATCCTAGAGCACAGCACCTAGGAGATTACTGGATAGAAGAGGAACATTTGCCTAAGTTGAAGCCTGCAGACATCCTAAAATTCCTCCGGGAAATAGGACTAAAGGAACTACTAGTTTCTGAGACTCTCCTCAGAAACTGAGTAGAAGTAAGGGGGCACAATAGATCTTTTAGGTCTCAGTGAATGTCACCCCAAAACACACACATACACATACATACATACAATAAACTCAACCCTAGCAAGTTCTAGGTGTTTATATATCGCTAAAAACTCCACCAAAGCTTGCCTAGCTGGTTGTTCTGTCAAGTGTTTTCTGATTGACAAGAAGCAGTCGAGTGGAAGGTTGAGATGAATATGTCAGCGCTTGTACTCTTCTACCTTCACATTTAACCGTTTATAATAGTGAATGAGTGAACCTGCGGATGAATCCGATCCAAAAACTCCTTTACGAAGGGATATACATAATGCTATTTATTCATTCATTTTGTGGCATTAAGTACGTTGAACTATTCAAACAAGTTTGGTTAAATCAGTTTGGTACTATAAACTGCAAATACGGCTGGCACCAAGAAAAAGTGGACACGATTAAAATTTTTACCATGAATCGATTTTCTAAGAATAGAACGTTCTACCTATCATATGAGTATCTTGGGTTTTGGAAAATGGATTTTAGAAAATTTCATCACTCCATTTGGAGGAGAAATAATGATTTTATACAAAAACAGACGGTGGCAGTCGATTTCTTGACCCAAAATACCCCTCTAAACAAATTTTTGAGCATTTTTTATGTCGAAAACATTTTCTTTTTGTCGAAAATTTTGAAGCAAGGGGTAGTAAATATTTAACGTAAACTAACTCTCGCTAACTTCCTCATTGCTTTGAATTATCAACTCAAAATATAATGGTATATGTAAAGTTTTCCCCTGAATCGATTGCCGAAGACTAGAACGTTCTATCTCTCATATCATTCGAGTTATTGGTATATTTATTTTTGTAAAGAGGATTTTCGAAAATTTCATAATTCCATTTGGAGGAGAAAAAATTATTTTATACAAAAACAGACTAAGGCAGTCGATCTTACGTCCCAAAAAAACCACCCGCGACGAATTTTCAGCATTTTTCATATCGAAAACATTTTTTCCTTATTAAGCTTCTTTCTGTTGCGAGCGCATATTTGGGAGAAATCGAATAACAAAATAAGTTCTCTCTTCTGTTGTGATTTTATTGTATACGATGGATTAAACCTTTGTTGTAGCAGATGGCACTAGAACGTCGAATTTATATGAAATGTGAAACTGCGGCATTTTCCAATTAAGGAAACAACATGCATTACTATCCTCATATATTTCTAGAGAACTGCTAAAATCCAACATGGAAAGGTGTTGGGCTCGTTTAGGCTTGCGGCGGTGAATGTCAGGTTTAATTTCAGCCGACTTACTGGATTCGCCCGGATTTCACAGCTTAGTTTATTGTATAAGCTGCAGGTGTCCACCGTGGGACGATGGAATTTGAGGCTTGGGAATTCCTGTTCCGAAGTGAAACTTGTACGTAAACTCGTTGTTTATATAGGAAAATAAATTTCAGGGAAGATACAAGGTGTCAGTGTTTATTAGAAAGACAAATGAAATATTTTCGATAACAAATTTGAAGCTTTTCCATTGTAGGATTTTCCTTATCCAAATGTCTATTTTTATGCATATGCGAGCATACCAGAGTGAAGGGAGTTGGAGAGAGTGGGAAAAGGTATAACTAAGCTAGGGAAAAGATGCGACACCTGAATACAAGCTTACGAGAAGGAGGAAGGGGGTGATTAATGATTTTTTACGATTGGCGATGTAAATACATCTTTTCGTCGAGAAAGATAAATGTGAGAGCTATAGTATTCCAGTATATAAAGGAAAAAAGTTAACATTGATTACGCCCTATTTTCATCTTTCGGTTGGAAGTTGCATTTGGTACCTCATTAAACATGAGACAAAGTTCGCCATGAAAACGCGTGCGAGGGCGGAGAAAATGGCCCCAAAAGACCAGAAAAGTAGGTTTTCAGTCAATATCTCCTAAAATATGGCAGTTAAAGATTTTTGGTTCAGATAAAAATTAAAGTTCAGTTAATTTTCCACAAAAATGGTCTTCATGATTTTTCTCGAAAATTTGACCGGTTTCGAGAAAAACGGCACCAAGCGCACCTTGAATAACTTTGTGAAAAATGCATATTTTCTCATAATTCAAAATTCATGTGAAAGAGGAATTCTGCTGCTATCACACCCTGTGAATTGAGTACGCTTGACTCTTTTGGCCACATCGGAACACGGGTCAAACTTTCTGCTCCCGGGCAATTTTGACCTCGCCAGGAATTTGTTCCTATTTTTTTTTGTATTGAACTAATTTACTCAAAATTTTCTTGATTATGGGTCCTCATAAGGTCCTTTGTCATCCCTGAAATTTGTATATCCTATTTTTTTTTAATTTTCATTTAATCGTTGTTTATTGATTCCCAAATTTTCGCTGTTTTTGGATCGTGGGGAAATTTTGTGAACAACCATCAATTAAAAATTTATACATGATCCGATTGGTCTCTATGATACATCATTTGAAAGCTAAGAATGTCTACCTTCCGATTGTGCCTGCTCTCCATTTCTAACATTTTAACACCTTAACTAGTGTAATGGGGGAATTCCCACCTTTCCATTGGAAGTTATGATTAAAGGCAATAAAAGAAAACAAAAACGGTGAGTATGTCTTTGTTGAATCGTATGACCCGCATGATAAGACTGCATTTGACTAAATCTATAGTACATTCTATACCCTTTTTGGTGTGCGTCATCGTTTGTGACGTATATCCGGGAATTGGGTATGTCGTTTATTTTATTTGCCATTTTGACATATAGAAATCTTAAATTTGATAAATAAGTTCATCAGGATCGTATTCAGTCAAATTCGGAAAGGTTATGGAATTAATAATTACCAGCTTCTTTTTCCAACTGAAAATACTGGGGAATGTTCAAAATGCTGATGTTTTTCCGTGTATCTATCTATTTTTGTATTATTTAAATAAATATAACAATAAGATTGATATTCACTTTTCATAAATAATCATTGATCTGACGAGAACTGTCAGTGGTACATTAGAAAAAGACGTAAGACACATTGCCAATACCAAAGTTACGTTTGCATCCTATTTTGAATGATGTAATTCCTCACGATTGATAGGTCGCGCTTTCGCGTAATCTAAACATCAACTAATCAAATGTTTTAAGTCAAAGAATAGGGTTAACGTTTGTAATAGATTTAAACGGCTCATTATTGTGTTATTTTAATTAGGATTGACCACAGACCTGCCTTTTTTCCATATCTTCAAACATAATATGTTAGAAAGACATCAACAATCGATGACGCACTTCAAGAAGGGTATTATATGAACTCTACCTGAGCGCATCACCATGGCAATAAATCGTCCAGTAAAATGTTATCAACTTATAAAACTATCTGCTGTATGATCCTAGTGGTATATTCAGTAGTAATACCCCTAGGGTCTTGATAATACCGAGATAATTTTGTCATAGAGAATGCTGAAAGCGTGTTGCTTGATAATAGCCCAAGGCCGAAGGCCGAGGGCTATTATCTTTGAGCAACACGCTCGAAGGATTCTCTACGACAAAATTTTGAGTATTTATCAAGACCCGAGGAGTATTCGATAAGATAATTTTTTACTTTGTAGATATCGAAAAATTGATTGTAAATCTGACGTTTAATAATTTATTAGTTATAATCAAACAAATATTATCCATTTTTATTCAAACTTACAGTTGTGAAAAGTACAATTGGTAAATTAATTGAATCGTTAGATGCCATATCAAATTATTCGCGACATTTTTAATCCAGTTGTCAGTTTGACGTTTAATTAATTTTTAATAAAAAGTAAACACCAAACTGAAAACACCACATGTAGGGTATTATCGCTGTAATACAGCGGTGATTGGATGAAATTTGACACATGACTTGAAATTAAGTAATTTGATTGGTTACTATGTTCAGTAAAAAATTATCATAATTTTGCTCGCTTTTTTCTTGGGAAATCAAAACCAGTATCTTTTTATTCAAATTTTTCCTTCCTGCGTTTCGGTAGCGTATCGGCAAGAGTTATTAAGAGAAATTGAGTTAAAAAAAGCAGTTTCCAGGGTTTTCTCGTTATCTCATCTGGTGAAAATATTTTTGATTTTTACAATCAATCCTTCAGATTTACGTTTTATTAGAGCATGTAACTTGGGATATTTTGATATGTCAATATTATGCTTTATATTTAAAACTGTTTTAATAATTGAATAATGTGTCCATACGGATGATGGTTTCATTTTCTTTTGTAATTCTTCAAAATAAACTATTAAAACATTCTCAGAAAACGATGTTATATTTTTTGTGTTTATTCAACATAAAGAGTTTGTATAATTTTTCATAAGTTTTCTTGGATTTTTCTGGTAATATGTTGTCAACTGCATTTTCGGCTCTTTCTCTAATTTCTGAAGGCGTCAGAGAAAATGCTTCGTTATCACTCATTATTTAAGCACAATTTAATTATTTAGTTTAATCAATTTTAAATATAGTTACTTTTGAAAATCAAAATTATTTGACAGCTATCAAATTAAGTGTCACTTAATAGGTCTGTTCGCTTGCAACAAAAGTGTAGCAGTGAGCTATATAATTTTGAAAAATTTAGGTCTATCTGTGAAAAAATGCGTGTAAAAGTGCTAAATTTGGGACTATCTATGTAAGTATATTGCATTTGTATACTGCAAGAAGCATTAAAACATAATTAAAATAAATAAAATCGTATAGCTCAGTGCTACACTTTTATTGCAGGGAACAGACCTAATATAATTAATTTCAGAAATGTCAACCAGGTATCCATGGCTATATTAAATATTGTGCGAATGTCGCATTCCTATTGGCTTAAAAATCTGTATCATAATGAGAATTTGTATCATAATGAATATCACTATGATACAGATTTTAGTCTTTTAATAAGTATATTATAAAACAGGAGTAGAAAAAAATATTTATTTGTCACTAGCGAATGCTTCAAAAAGTTTTTTTGTGTCGTCATTTATCTCGAGTCAATTTTCCACGTTTACTAATCGTGAATTGCAATTCGATTTGCAATGAAGAATAGTAAAAGGTTTGGCTACTAATTGCCTATACGATAATTAATGAATTTCTTCAGGAAACGGTAATTATCACGAATACTCACCTTTACATTCACTAAAGTGGACTGACTCTGACATGGCAATATTTTTTAGTAGCTACTACCGCAATCTCCAGATTGATTGTTTCATTTGGACAAATGACCCCAGTTCTGATACACGCGTATACGGTCTGTGGAATATTTCTTTTCTCGAAGGACTCTTTGAATCGAAATGTAGCGCCACATCTTAATTTTTGAGGTAATCACTTGAATTCGTGTCATCGTCAGGCTTTCCATTTTATGCAACATACAATATGGACGTATTTCCATTTACCATGGAAGTAACAAACAATTTTTTTCAAAAGAAACAAAAAAATGGTGTGAGGGAATCATTGATTTTTGAAAGTTGCCTTTTACTATAGACGTACGATACCAATTTTTAAGAGGGTTAATTTATTTGGACAAATATACCCGATTGTTATATCCACTTGCATTTATGTTCCTTCCTATTTAGAAGATAGTGAACTACGATTCTTGTACTCAAAAATGGGAATTGTTACTTATATATCAGTGGAGTTTTCGACGATATTGACCTTGAAGGAGAATACTTAGGAATTTTCAAATGCATGGAAAAAGAAAATATGTTATATAGTCAAATGCAGACCTACTCACCGTTTTTGTTTCCTTTTATTGCGTTTAGGGCGGGTTTATCAATGCTCGGTTAAATCTGTCAGCTACGTAGCCCTCAGCTATCTTTAGCCGGCAGTCACAGTCTCGGTTACAATAGAAAGCGTTTATTAATGCACCACATAACTGACAGCTAGCTAACTGGAGGCTACGTGTAATTGAGCATTTGACAACTTTGTTCGGGTTATGAACGTGAGTGTAATATTGTCAGAGTGTAAATTTCTTATTTTAATTTGGTGTAAGCAGGATCACCTGTTACATGAAATATACATATTATTTTATTCGTATATAACATATACAGGGTGTACCAATCTTACGACAAACTTCGGTAAACGGGTTATTTTAAGAGATATCAAAAAATGTTATTAATGTTATCAACAAAAATATTAGATGGACTGAGGGTCCATATTTTGAAATTATATCGAACTATACAGAGTGCTGCATAACTCCGTTACAAACCAAACATATGATTTTTCAAATGAGAACCCCTGTATATTATACCGGATTCGGATTGGTTACATTTTTTGAAGCTTTTGATATGAGGTTTTGCCACGTTATCCTAGGTAGGTAAATCAACGCTCTGTAGCTTGTTGTACGTTGAAGAGAAAAAATGTATTTTGCCAAACAGAGTATTGTAACATGATGCAATATCTCCGTATCCTATTAAATTTCAATTATATTCTTTCTTATATACAGGGTGAACGGAAACTCGAACCATATCTTTTGAAGGACTCTGTATAACGTGGCAAAACCTTATATCAAAAGCTTCAAAAAAATGTAACCAATCCGAATTCGGTATAATATATAGGGGTTCCCATTTGAAAAATTTTGTTTGGTTTGTAACGGAGTTATGCAGCACTCTGTATAGTTCGATATAACTTCAAAATATGGACCTTCCGCACATCTACTATTTTTGATAATAACATTTTTAGATATCTCTCAAAATAACCCATATACCGAAGTTTGTCGTAAGATTGGTATACCCTGTATAACACAGTGAATCAATAATATGTGGAAGTTATTATTTTTCTATTTTGCCGTGAGTTTACTCTGGCAGCATCGTGGAAAACTTCACTTGTCAGTGTCAAAATTGTGGTACTG